>SCDT01000296.1:2668-31184 GCA_004143765.1 Drosophila melanica
CGCATTTTTGTTATTTATTATATATTATTATTATTTATTGTAACAATATTTTTACATATATATTTTTTTGGAGTACTCCTTCGTTCGTCTATTGTTGTGCGTGCTGTATTACTTGAAAAATTTTTTATTAATTGGTGGTTACTGTAGCACAAAGCTTTTGAGAGCCTTCAAGCTTGTTTTTTACTTCAGACTATTGACCTACTCCGCCTGCCTTTGTACCAGGAGGGGGGACTACTCGTCATCTGGTCACAGTTTTATTTTTGGTGGACCAAAAACGATTTTACACTCGAAAAAAAAAGTTGTTGGTCTCACTGAAAACACAGAACTTTTGTGTCTGAGTTTTGAACTTGAACCACACTCGTTTGTATCCAATTGCATTCCACTTTCAACAATGTTTTTTCGTCATCTCAACAATTTAAGAAAAAAAGTTTCAACTGCAGTGGGATAAATTTATCATTCAGCTCGTCGGGATAAAATGTTGCGGCTCTTCTTTTACTGTCCCATCAGCCTATTGACTGACCCCCCAGCGGCCCGTGGCACAACTGCAAATATAATTTTCTTGCTCCTAATGCCAGATAAATGCAGACAGGAAGTAAGCTACAACGGCCAAAAAAAATTACAATTTCAGGCATGTCGAAAATGAGATACCCTCTATTCAGCTGCGAGTACAGAATTCTAAGAAATTGAGCTAGGCTCTTGTCCTATAATTGTGATAAATATAAATTCAAAGTATCGATAAAATTATCTAGCATATATATATACATTAAATTTGTAGTTTATAGTTTATGCGACTGTCTGGCCAAGACCCATTATAACCTCACTTTTTCACTCAATGCAAATTACAGGGCATTCGAATGGAAAAGGAAAACGCAAAAACCCCTGGTGGTCGTTATACTATTTTCAACATTTATTTGCAGCGCGTTAATAAAAAATGCCCAAAAAGGAAAACTGAATCGAAAATTGTAGTCGAGCTTAAGGGGGGGTGGGGAGTGGGGAGGTGGAAATGGAAAATGGCTCACTCAATAATACAGCGGCAAATTGCAGCAGCGGGGATATGGTAAAGTCAATGTCATTTTAGGTAAACATAGCCAGGAGGCGGGTGCTTGTGGGCGTGGCTGCTGGCTGCCGCCCAATTGACGTAAATCGTGCGCAATTTTTTGGCAGCCAAATGACTGCGGCTAAGCTGCTGCTGCTAATGCAGACGATGGAAATCAACTCGCCCCATTTAGCAGCGTTTGAGAGTAACTAAACACAGTTGGCTTTTGCTTGAAAAAGACGTTAATTCAGCTTTCAGTTTGGAGACAAACAAATTGCATCAAAATTTCAAACAAATCACAACAGAAACATACGTTTTTGACTTGTACAGACGAATTAGAGAAGTGTACTTCACATTGAACAGGTTTGTGTGTGTGTGTTTATTTTTTTGTTTTTGATCAACACCAGCCACAAATCTACATTCGCATAAAACTCTGGACAAATGATGCGACATCAATTTTGCAGTATGGAAGAGCAACCGGCGCAACCGATCAGTATTGAGGGGGACGGCGGTACCATTATCGTGAATGGGCCGGACGTGGCATCGGGCTCAACTGGCATTGTGTCGGCGGCGCCAGACGATCGGCCCGGCGTCTCCGGTGTCCATCTGTTGCTCATGTGTCTGGACACTGAGCGTCACGTCACGTTCCACGAGAGCGTCATCGACAACGAGGGCATGAATCGGCGCAAGTCCAAATGCTGTTGCATTTACCGCAAACCGCACGTGTTCGGCGAGAGCTCCTCATCGTCGGACGATGAGTGCGAGCACTGCTGCGGCCATCCCGAGGTGCGTTTACGCAATCGCCTCAAGAAACAGCAGAAGCAGCAACAGCAGCAGCAGCAACAACAGCTGCAGCAGCAGCAGCAGCAGGCCTGGGTATGCCCGTGCCGTTGTCATCACTGCAGCCAACAGGCGGCCCCAACTCAGGAGAATGTCCCTGAGATAGCTGGTGACTCCGGCAGTGTCAAGGCGAAGGCGGAACAGAACACGCAGCCAATTGCTCTAGTCTCGGCCACCCCGAAAGCTGTGCAGCATTGAGACGCCCCAATCGATTGACCCACCTGTGACTTGGATTATTTATTTCTGGATTTCTTATTTCCTTTCGTTTTCGGCTATTTTTAATGCTTCAATTAAATTGTCCATTCAAGTGTATATATTGCGATCGATTGTTCAAATTATAACAAAATTCGATAATCATAGACAGGATTTTGTCTTATTCAAAGCACGTTTATTTACACTGATTGCAAGCGCAAATTTTGCCCCACAATGTTGTTCAAAAAACAGTTAAAAACAGTTTCGATAATATATCGGTTTACATATCATATTGAATATCATATCGAAAAAATAAGTAAATATAAATATCGGCCACATTAAATATTGTTGCATTCCACAGTTATTAAATCTAATATGAGCTATACATTTTGTTTGTACATTTTTTTCGATATCTGTTATTTATTCATTTTGATCGATAAATATCGATTTGGCCACCAAGTCCTGAAGATGAACTTATGGTATCTTCTTTAACTTCAATTTTCCTTTGAGCAACTAATGTTGGAACTTGTTCAAATGAGCGTAAGAAATCTGCAGACGAAAATCGATGGTCATAGTTGGAAATATATTGTGATAATATTGCTTAAGATAGGGCCGCATTGCGGCCTGTGGCAAGGCCAAAGACGAAGCTGCGTCGCGGCAGCCGCAGCCGGTACACGGCTACCATTAGTCATCGGCACGCCTGCCACGCCCACTGTCCACGCGCCCGCTATTGATTGATTATGCGAACTGTCTGCGTGAACTTGTAAATAGATTAATGAACTGTTGCCGCTGCACTTGGTGGCTGGCAAGTGGAAGCGCGCCGGGTCGGGACATTTCTGCTGTCTGCTGCAGTTGTTGGCTGCTGGTCGTCGCTGTGGGATCCAGTTGGACTCGGGCAAGTTGCAAGTTATTTCGGGCCGGCTTCAGCTTTGACACGTGGCAGCTGCAAATCGCCCAAGCTGGCGTCTAGGCCGATTCGAAATTATGCAATCGTGTCCGTGCATATCCCTGCTGCATATCCTTGCATGGCATGGCACCAATTCGCACAGACCACAGTGTAAAGAAAATAAAATACACAAATGACGAAAAAAAATGGAACGAAACACATACGTTTGTTGCGCGCGTTCTCCTTTTCCCATTTGTCTATTTTTTCAGTGTGTGTGTGTGTGTGTGTTTAGGGTTTTTTTTTGTCAAACTTTGAACCCTTTGCGACTCCGTTCCGTAGTTCTGTGTGTGTGTGTGTGTTTGTGCCATTAAGCCACATTTTAATATGTGTTGGTGCGCTGTGCGCCGTTAGTCGTTTTTATGAGGTCTCTTGGCGCTTGATTCCGCGGCCCAAATGCCGCCAACCGCATTTGAAGTGGCTGCTGGAAATGAAATACGCCACAGCAAACAGTTACCGCAGTTTGCATAACTCAACAGCCCACACACACACACACATGCAACTGTACCGAACTGTATATATACACATGTTTATATATATATATATATCGGCAGGGGGAACATAGCGGATTTTTAACTTGGTCAATGGGTCGACCGGTCGGAATTCGGAATTCGGAATTCGGATGACGGAATTCAGGGTTTGAATTTCGGGCTTCGTGCTGGCTAACCAAGTCAAGCGCTTGGGATTTTTGGCCAGAAATTGTTAATGCTACCGACAAACAATTTAATATTAATTCGTACAAATTAATAGGAAATAAAATAAATGTACAACATGAATGTTGCAGTCGGATGGTATAACAAGAATCTAAATCAGCTCGTTCTTTATAGAAGATCATCTTTTTAAAAATGTGCCGAATTTGTTGCTTTTAGTAACCATCAATTCTATACAAAATATATATATGCCAAGTTGCATGTTCATATTCAAAAATAGCGTTATAAAATTTGAATAAATGTAAAATTGTTAGCAATTCTTTAGGATTCAATGCTCGTTTAACCCAATTCAATTGATTGCAAGTAATGATGTTTATAACTTAAACACAGTTAAGCTCATATTTTATATGTGCTTTTCCAACTGAAATACACAGATCGACGATTGGCTACCCCGTTTGTGTGTTCGGTGTATTGCTAGCTGTTCGGCAGGCAATTTCATCTACTTTTATGCTCCCCTCTGTTGTTACTGTCAAGTGGTGTCCTTGCCGTCCTTGTCGTCCTGGCCCCAGCCAGGCCGGGCTCAGCTGTCAGTGCGAATGTTTCCTGTTTTCGGTTTGCCATTTTGGCAGCCTCCCATTGATGAGCTTGAACATTCTCGTTGGGATGCTCCACTGCTCCGCTGCTCCCATTTGATGTGCTTTAAAATGCGCCCCATAAATAACGGTAATGACAGATCCTGACATCGCAGCCGTCCTTTGCCCGTAGCGTCGACAAAAAACAAAGCGAATGCGAAATCGCAATCACTGGCAAGCCAAGCTGTGACTGCCCCGCATTCCCCCCCCTTCCCTTCCCAGCCCCACACCCAACGGCAATTGAATCGCTTGTAGGCTATGAATAAGTCGATTACTGAAGCAAACTGACAGCTACAAAAAAAATGTGTATAAAAAACAAAAAAAAAATCAAATAAAAACAACAACAATTGCAGGCAGCTAACCCAGCAACAGCAACAACAACAAACATCTCACGCATTAGGCATTCGACTGTCGAGCTGCCACTCCCAATTCCACTTCCACCCCCTTCTTTCTTCCGGCTTGAATCTGACAGAATTTTAATTTTTTTTTTTGTTTAACACCAGTCGGTTTAAAATGATGTGTTGCCGGGGTGTGTGCGTGTGTGCGTGTGTGCGTGTGTTGCACTCCTTTTTGTAAATCATTTAAAAAGCACTTAAGTGGAAATTAAAAAGAAATTATTCACTTTGGCACATTTCTACCCCTCTCTCTCTCGTTCTCTTTCTTTATTTCCCTCCTTTTCTTATTTCCTCGGTCTCCTTTTTCGCATTTGTGTAATTTTTGCGGCTTGCCTCATTATTCGACTCCTCCTGTTGAAGGGCCACAGACCACAGTCCACAACAGGACCCCGTTCGAAGCGACTCCATTTTGGCCGTCCTCTGTGCCGTCCGGCTTTAATTGTGGTTTACTTTTGCCTTCATTTAGCAGCCCTCTGCCCTCTCATCAGGCTGTCTGTCTGTCAGTCAGCGGCAATGTTCCTGTCATTTCTCGCATTTCACCGCAATATTTAGCATTATTTTAATTGTTTATTACAAGCTCAGCGCCCAGCGGGCATTATGGCAATTGGTGTCGCTGCAACCACTCGACTTTTGCCACATCGAACCGGAATACCTGGTGGCAAACACCTGAATTGGCATTTGCTAACCGGGTTGTGCGGGTGTTTAAGCCCTTAAGTAGAAAATAAACGGAGTTTCTGTTTCTTATTAAGGCTAATAGCTGCGATTAACTTAACTATCGGGTTTATTAAAATAGATACTAAAAGAACGAGCATTAAATATTTCATAATATATACTTAAAATTACTAATAAAAAAAAATTAAAATAAAAATTTAAAATTGTGTTAAATTTATAAATATTTGAATTATTCATCTCTTTAAATATATATTTATGTAAACGAATATTTATATTTTGTAATTTACGTCTTATTGATAAAGTCATAATTTGGTAAAACATATAGCTGCCATTGGAATCTTTTTTTTCCTTATTTTTACCGTTCAGTCACTTGAAGCACTAATTTCTTGAATGGCAACATAAATAAATATTCGAGGAGTGGGCAGTGAATGGCATTTCCCGCTTGTTTCATATAATTGTTATTTATTTGTTATAAATTTTGCAGCATTTTCGCATTATTTTATTGTTATGGACGGGGTCTATCGATTGCCTGTTGTTGTTGCTGTTGTTGTTGTTGTTGTAAAGCTGATGTTACTGCCACAGAGGGGCACACTCCATGTAGACCAGGCAATAATATTTGTCGCCCCTCAGAGTATGTACTGCAAAATTATTGACATCTAAATTACAAGCATTGTGTTGTGCCTGTGTGTGTGTGTCATGTGTGTGTGTGTGTGTCACGTGTGTGTGTGTGTGTCGTGTCGTGTGCTTATGGCTTTGTTTGCGACGTGCCCTGCTTTGCTTTAATGCCACAACTGCCGCACAATCAGTTACAGTCTCAGCTGTCAATAGATTGTTGACATTTTTCTTTATATTTTCATATCTCATACACGCACACACACACACACTCACACTCACACACACACGCACACACTCACATGGGCTGGCTGCCCGACTTGGAGCCTGTTTTGTTGCCCACTTTTTGTGTTTACTGCTTAAATCTGCCAATTTACTCGTTTACGTTTAGGCTTTATGCCCAGCACCCAGAAAGGGGAGCCCTTCCTGTTGTTGTTGTCGCTGTTGTTGTCGCTGTTGTTGTTGTTGTGCTGTTGGTGGCGCTGCCTTATGGGGTTCTTCTGGCGGGACCACCACGTATGTATATCGTGACTGCGGCCTCTTCGTGTGGGAAATTAATATCTGTGTCATTTCTTCTTTTTTTTTCTTCTCTGTGTTTTTCTCTTATTTTTTTTTTTTTTGGGTTAATAAGGCTAAATTGAGAGAATGTGCGACGCACTTAATTATCATCATATTTATTGTCTTTATTTATGGCTGAATACGTTGGTGCGAAAGGTGCTGAGGGGGGGTTCCTTGACAGAGAGTGTGGGGGATAAAGAGCACAATTTCAGTTTGGGTTTTTATATCTCAGCTTTTTTTTTTATGATATGGTCATATTATTTGCAATCATTATTTATGACACAATCGCAGATGCGAACAAAAATGAGGCGCACAGCAACTAAAATGCGTATCGAATTTCGGCACTTAAATTAAAAAAAAAAAAAGCAAAATTTTCAACCAGCATTATTGTAATTTTTACTTTTTTAATTTAATCATAAGTGGGGATTATCAATTTTGAATATTAGTATAAAAATCATTAATTAATAAAAGATGGTTGCTGAAAGAGTGAACAAAAATAAATATATTTTACATAAATAATATGCATAAATAATCGATAATCTCTCTTGTTGTATAAATTTAAAGTTAGTTAGTTATTCTGTTTTGCTGTTGCTTTTCTAATACACTTTTGGATACACGTATTTTCTCAGTGGTTGTCTAATCTCGTCGAATGACTCGCACAACTGTCTGGGACATGATGGACAGCTCTGCTGGGCTTCTCCCTTACCTTTAACTTTTTTTTTCGCCCAGTTTGCGCCTTTCCCTTTGCCTGCCCTTGCAGCAAGCTTTCTCAATGATTTGACTGCAACTTTTTTATTTCAATTTAATGGCTTGCCAACATGGTTGGGTATCAATTAATTTCCTGTTTATGCGGCCGGCTGCATCAACCACAAAAATTGGCAGTAACTTTTCATAGAAAAGTTGGCAAATTTGATTTTGTGTTCTTTTGGCTGAATAATGTTGAACTTTTCTTGTTGCGAGCAACTTTCAGCTTTATTGCAAAGCGATTTACTGATTTTGCTCAACTACGAGTATACCTAGTATATTTTGAATTCGTATATATCTAAAAAAATTATTTTTAAGAGAAAACTCGAAACCTTAAATTTTGTCCTTAAGGTGTGCAAAACCGCAAATAAAAATAGAAATAGATAAATTATATCCGAAAATAGCCTAAAACAACAAGAACCTTCATCTATCAAAGAGCATATCCATCATGTGCATAGCTCCGAGTATGTTTTGGATTGCCATTTGCGCGTCTCCGGATGGGTTTCAAAAGTAGTCCGCAAAGTAAAAGTCAAATAAAATCTGTGCGCTGCCTTGCCTTGCCTTGTTGTTGAAATTATGCCTAGTCAGATATGTTTTCCTGTTTGTACAACCTTTAAACAATGGCAGCAACAACGGCAATAACAATGCAAACTTCTTTGGCAGCAGCACAGGTGCACAAATGCCGACCTAAAGAAAAAAGAGCAAAAGCTGCGGCTGAAACAGAAGCAACAGCAGCCGCACAAAATTTACATAACAACAAATTTGTCAAGAGTTTGGGACGCGGCAGGTGGCACGTGTCGACATAAGTACATACATTATATACATACACATAAATATATGTGTATATATTTATATATATCTGTATATTGTAGTCTTTGTAGCGAGCAGCAGGCAGCCAATGGGCATAAAAGTCTTAAGAAAGTGTTTGCGAGAAATTGTTGTTCAAGGGTCGTCGTCACCAGCTACAAGTCGGAGACTCCTGCCAGGTAAATGTATGCATGATCATGTCTGGATTAACTTAATGAAAGTACAGAATGCAACAACCACAACAACAATAACAACAACAACACGAGTGAGCGCATAGTGAACACAGCTGATGGCAGAAAATGTTAACAACAGAGAACGATGAAAAAATGCTGTCATGAAGCGCAAAGACGCTGACAACGTCGCTAAGCCCAGACACACACACACACACACACACACATATTCTACAATCTGCGTATGTGTGTGTGTGTGCTTCTCATAGGGACATGCAACTCTTTTTAAAATGTTTGTTTTACTTCGAATATTAGGTAATTCAATTTTTGTTTAAATATTGATATTTATTGAAATCCGAATAATTATTGTAGCATACATTTTGGCGCAATCGAGTGAAATATTGTGTTAACTTTGTTGCATAACCGTGCAATTTATAAGGCTTAATTTAAATCCGCCGACTGCTGCTGTTCAAAAGCGAAGCAGAAAGAAGGAAACTCATTTAATATAATTATATAAAACGAGCGCGAGAGCACGTGAGACCATAAAATATAAATTTCTGTGGAAATTCGCATTCAGTTCATGAACTGCTCGAAGTTCTATGAGGCAACCAACACTTCGGAGTGTCAAAAGGCAACTTATTATACTTCAGCTGTGTGTGTGTGAGTGTGAGTGTGAGTGTGTACGCTGACATGCTGACGGAAACATGCAGTGTACGTGCAGCAGCAGCAGCAGCAGCAGCAGCACAACAACAATGCAAAAGGCATTTAAAATCCTTCAGAGTCGCGTCGCGTCGCGGCGTCGTCCTTGCCGACGTCTGACAGACATTGCTGCAAAGATTTAAGGAAAGTTTACAGCCCCAGACATTTGTTGTGGCCTTATAAATTGTCTGTGCGTGGGCCAAGGTGTCTGCTCGGTGTAGTGTCTGCTTGGCGTGTGTTCACTGTGCCAAGACAGCGTCATGGCAGCGCACTTTGTTGTTCTTGTTCTTGTTCTTGTTCTTGTTCCTGCTGCCGTCGCGTCGATTGCTGCAGTGTCAGCGCCTCACAATGCACGACAGCAACGACAACGACAACGACAACAGCAACAACAACAACAACAACAACAACAATCACGAAAGCCAACAACAGCGACAACATAAAACACAAAACACGGAACACGAAACACGTAAGCGCATTGCCATTTGTGCCACATCATGGAGAATGCCAAGGACCCGTGGAGCAGCGTGTAAAGAATTGTGTTGGGCATAGCAAGGACAACGGGCAACGAGCAACGGGCAACGAGCAACGAGCAACTGGCAACTTGCAACACCAACACGGGGCGGTTTCCATGCATGGGAACGTCTAAAGCTGCTGCCACAATGCAGACAGCTGGCAGTGTTGTTCAATATTGTAAATGTGCTTTCTGAAATCGCCGATGGATTAAGGTGGATTTTTGTCGAAAGTACGCCTCACATCGGTTGCCGTGAAAAAGAACGAGGCAACTTCAATTGATTACTCGATAAGGTTGATTGATGTGGGAAACCCAAATGGGAATCCCACGAGTACGCATATGCAACTATAAATTTAAAAAATCTAATTGAAATGCACTGCTATCGCTCGAAATATATCTAAAAAATACGTTTGCTTTTTTATTGGATATAACAGTAACTGTAAGCAAAACTGTGACTTAATTCGAGTAACTGATTATATAATTTTTTGATAATAACAATAACTAAAATTTCGTCATTTTACGAAGTGTTTTATGTTTTTTAAATACCGAATTTATTGCTTCAAATTCATTTATATTTTGCAATATTTATAAGTTTAAAAGAAATGTTGATGTGTTACTTTTCTCGCAATTTTAATGTTTTTATTTTTTGACTTTATTAAATCCAAGTCAAATTAAAGAAAATATTTCTTGATGGTTTTTTAGGGAATCATTTATTTTATGAATACTAAATTCTCTGCTTCAAATTGATTTATATTTTCCATCATAAAATAGTTCAATATAAGTTTCGATCTGTTATTTTGTAATTCCTTTGATTCTAAAAGTTCTTAAAGCAATCTTCTTAAACGCAAAGTGCCAAATCAAGTCTGACTTCAGCTGAGCCTCGTTGGGTCCAAACAGGCGCACTCAGGTTAACTCGCACCCTCTTCCCTTTCGCAATGTGCATGCTCAAAGCAATTAAGATTAATTTCGCATAAACTTTCGCACATTGCGTATACGACTCGTATGCTGGCGTTAACTGTCGAAATTGGTTGGTAGCGAAAACACAGAAGTTGCATGCGAGCCAAGAGTGGGGGGTTGTGGAAGGGGAAGGGGAAGGAGGGAGAATGTGTATCTGGATGCTGCGTGTGTATTTGCCATTGCACACAAATTAACAACTCGCGATTGTTTTACACGTCATCTTCGTGCCGTTGTCATCCGGCTCGTCTATGGCGGCCAGTTAAGACAATACAGGCCCAGCTATTATTCGAGGCGTGTGCGTGTGTGCGTGCGTGCGTGCGTGTGTGTTGGCTGGAAGTTGCTTGCTTTATGCCAGCCATTTAACAAGTTTATTGCTCTATCCTGCAGCTGAGTGCTGCGTATTTGCCATTGGCTGCTGTTGGCATTGGTGTGGGCGCAAATGAGTAAACTTCAGCTCAAGTTGACTGAAAATTGTTTCAATTAACAGCAGCATCATAAACACCAACAACAACAACAAACGCTACAGCTAAGACGCCTCTTCCTATTTGTCTTTCAGTGTGAACTCTTTTGATGCCGACACACACAGCACATACGTATATAATGTAATACTTGTGTCTGGTATTTGCCAAGGATTATGAGTTAACTTTGATATCAAATTTACAAATTTCCATTCATGCGAGCGTAAACACCACTCAGGCATTTATTTCAGTGTCTCGCTGTCTGTCGAGGATGACAAGTGACAAGTTTGAAAGCAATTAAGACAAATACTAATTGCTGACTTAAGCCCAGATACACACCCAAATACACATACGTATGTATGTATATGTGTATGTGTTCGCAAGTTTAACAAGAATTCAAGCTCGAGAATTTTTGATGTGGGCAATCGGGACTGATGGGAGTTCATAAAACATAAATTGAAACATTTATTGAAATCAAAGTAATGAAAGAAATTTAATAAGTTGCTAAGCTAAAGGCAAAAGAATGATCATAATAATTTTCACTTCAAAGAAAAAATTAAATAAATAAATTAAACAAATAACGTAAACTAATATTAAAATGAAAAACCTAAGTGAAACCAAAGTCAACCGAAACTGTTGAAACAAAAATTTTAAATAATTATCTTTCATATTTGGATTTTGTTTTTCAAAATATATAAAATTCCTGTTTAAACAGAAAGAGAAACCAACTTAATTTAATTTTGTTAAGATAAGGTTACCTTTGATTTTCTGTTTTAGTAAAGTCAACTTTTGAGCTAAGCTTCTTGCTTTTCTCTTTATAATTCGACACAGAATGAAGAAATTACAATATCTGCAAAGATAAGATAAAATTAAAGTAGCACCCGTTACGCAATTGTTTTTAAATTTATTAAAAAACATATTTTGTACGGAGAACACCTGCAAAGTTCTTGACATGCGTTTTTTCTTAAGCTCTTTGCACAAATGTTGCAACCAATGCTTTTCAAACAGTTATTTCTCAGTGGTATATCCCGGATTTATATACCTCGTACCCATTCAAATGGTTAAAATGCAGGCATATCGGATCGTAGAGTAAAGAATGACGATCAGAGTCGATCTCAGCGAATATGCATAGAAAAAACATTTTCCGATAACGCACAAATCAAATTCTATCCCCGATTTTTCCCACTATACCCATTATTTTATTGGGCTTGGAAGTAGTTACGTACTGGGTATTTCGTAGTCGGACACATAAGATTAGCGCACTCTTTCTTGTTGTTTTTTTGTTTTTTTTTTGCTTTGTGTACAGCTTAGTTGTTGCTCTGAGGATGGGCTTAAAGTTGTCGGCAAATCGTCGAGGGAGCAGCTTTTGACTTTATTTTTACCTTCACCCCTCAGCTCCTCCACTCCACCCATTGCCCCCATCTTTTTCTCTAGCTGTGTTTTTTTTTTGTGTTTTATTTTTCTTTTTGTCGCTATTTGTCAGTGCGTGTTCCACACTTTGTTGTTGCGGCTGCTATTGCTTTGTCTAGCGACAATTGAGAACTCTGAGACATTTCGGTGAAGAAGAAGCAAAAGTAGAGGAAGAATAAGAAGGAGAAGAAGAAAAAGGAGTAGAAGCTGAGCAGAGCAACTAAGCACTGGTAAAAGCTGCAGCTGCATCGGGGTAAGCAAAAGGCGTAGAAGTAAAAGTAGAAATTGTAAAAGGCATAAACAAATGGCTCAAGCACGTGACTCTCCTTCTCGCGCCCACCACCCCGCACGCCTCACTCTCTTCAACTTGCCTCTGCTGCATGTTGTCCCAGTGAGTTGTCGTTGTTTGCTTCTCCCGGCCTGCTGCTGCTGCATTGTAATGACCACACGGGAAAGGCAATGGCAACGTGTGCCGGGGGGGGAATGGGAATGGGTATGGGAAGGCTTTGGCAAAGGCAAAGGCAATCCGATTCTAAGTAACAGCAATACTAGAGCAAGATGCTGTTGCAATTGTTGCTGTTGTTGTTGGTGTTGCTAGTGTTGCTTGTGTTGCCGCCACTATGGTTGTTGTTGGTGCAATGCTTCTTGCGCTGTTTCACAACACAAGAACTTGAGTTGTTTGTTTTTGCTTTGTCCTATGTTGACACATTTTTAGTAAAACATGCCGTGCATATGGGTGTGCGTATGTGTGTGTGTGTGTGTGTGTGCGGGTCCGCTGGTGTGCAAAACCGGAAATTGCAAATGCAACAAGATGTTCTGCGGGAGTTGCCACATTGTTTCTGGTTGCCACATATCCACAGCAGTTGCAACAATAAAACAACTAACAACGTTGCAGTCGGGTGTATCCGGCAGCGAAATACACAGTGCACAGTGCAATAATAACCAAAACTAATCTTTTCTTTTTACCAAAAAAATAAACAAAAAATGTTAATTACAATATTTTGAGTTAAGACATAATCTATAACTCAAATCATGTTTAAAATGCTATCAAACTTGAAATTCTGTTCGGTTTTGTTAAAGTTATGCTCGTTTGAAGTTTGGGAACTATGGATCCGAAAGCTTGATATGTCAAAATTGTTGTCAATTTCGGCATGATTTTTGACAAAAAATTCGACCGCTTTAGAATGGGTTTTAATATTATTTTATATACTAATTGTGAGAAATGCAATCGATAAAAACTAAAAAGTTTAAGTTCTAAATTTTTAAAATGTTGACAAAAACAAAAAAAGGTTTTTCGAAAATGCATATATTATAAATGTAGAATCAGTTTGAAAGGCAAATCGTGATCAAAATGAAAAACATGAAAATCGGCTTAGTTTTAACAATGTTATGGCAGTTCGAAACATGGGAGATATGGATCAATATTGGTGTTAATATGGATTGCAGAAACAGACAAAGTATACTCCTTTTAGTCCGTGAACGGGTATATACCACAACCGTTGTCCGTTGCAGATAGTGGGAAACGTAATTGTTCACAGTTTTGGGTTAATTTAAAAGATTCCATTTGCTGTTTATTCTTATTTTGATAAACTTTGATTAAATCTAAATTTATGATATTCTTTTCGTTTTACATATAAAATTATGGTTTATTTTGGATATTTTAATAAATTGAATATTCTGCTAAACAATTTTTGTTTACAGCACTTTTTCAAAGCGCTCGTTTTGTGTCCTTTTTTCGTTGAATTTTTAATATTTGGGATACATGTTGATCTGTATAGGATCAATCTGACTTTTCGCTTAGTGTCCAATATGAAATGTTAGTTTTGACAATTGTATATCCTAATTAATTTTACGCCAGACGCAGCTGAATTCATTTAGCGCTTGGTTCAACTCACGGAGTTTGTTTAGTTCACTTTTGCAAATAATTAGAAAATTGTTGTTAATAAAACATTGTTAGCAGAATGTTTGCCACGTGTGGACGCCCCGCGTCGCTGCATCTCCGCCAACGTCGAGCAGCGTACACAAATTTTCGCTTACGCCGCAAAGTGGAAACATGTGTGTGTCCCGGGCAGGTCGTTGGCCATCCGCTCTGCTCTGGTGGCACCCCGTGGGCAGCAACTCCATCAACAACTTTTTAACCAACTTGCCAGCGAGGCTAACAAGACCGCAGTCAGGACGAAGGATGGTTCTGAGGCTGTGTCGCAGAGGCTGGAGATGGGGTTGGGGTTGGGGATGGGGATGGGGTCGACAAGCAAACTAACTAACTCGACGCTTGCCACTTGTAATGTACCGTTATTGTTGCACACTGCGTGAGAGGGAACAAGATAGCAAGTGTGTGTGTGTGTGTGAGAGAGAGAGAGAGAGGTCGATATACAGACTAAAGCAAAGAGAGTTTTGCTTTGTCCGCGATATAATTTTATTTTATTTTTTTGTTCATTTCGAGAAACTTCAACTGCAACTGCACAGATTTTTTGGCCAGCGTTAATGCAGCAACCCTGCGGCCGGTTTTGCTGCAACCATCGTCTCTTGTCCTGTGGCATATCCTTAGTTGTTTGGCTGTATTTAGTGGCTGCTGCTGCTGCTGCTGCTGCTGTTGAACGCTTTATGGCATCGTCGTCGTCGTCGCCGTCGCCGTCTCGGTCGGACCAATTTAGTCGTGTGTCTGCCAAGTTTTTATGCCATGCAGCTAAATAGTTGGCAACTTTTTTTTATGTTATTCACCGCCCGGCCCCCCCACTTGCTGCTGCCCCCAAAAAGCCCTTACGCTGTAAATTGCACACAAATTGGCAGCGCTTTTTGCTGCTGTTGTTGTTGCTGCTGCTGCTGCTGCTGCTGTTGCTGCTGCTGCCTTTGACAACTTTTGTGATTGGCCACTGGCTTTTAATAAAAACTCATTTTAATAAAACTGAGACAATCGTTTTTCTTTTCTGTGTGTGTTTTTCCTTTCTTTTATTTTGGTTCTTGCAGTCTCTTCTTTCCGTTTACTGCCTTGGCAGCAGCTGCACTAAAATTAAGTGTTCGCGGTTTGACTTTTCTTTCTCAGTTCTCTTCACGTTATTTTCTGTTGTTTTTTTGGTTTTTATGAACAGCCAAAGCTGTTGTTTGTCCGTTTGAATATTGTTTGCTTACAATTTAATTTTTGTTTCGCCTTTGTTAATAATGCATTATTAATGTCGGAATAACTTCGTGAACTCAGATCATCTGTGGGTCTCTCTGAATTAAAGCTAAACCTGTTCAATTTGGCTCAAGCCAAGCATCAATCGTTTTTCTGACTTTCATCACAATTGCATTATATCTTCTTCTTCTTTTTTTTGGTACTTTGTACCTATTTTGGCAGCTGGAAACTTTGAAATTTTAAGCATATGCGGTACTTTTGGCTTAATTGAATGTTTCCATAAAAGTACATAAGTTATATGCACACTTCTTTAATATGCATATGTATACATACACACACACACACACACACACAACCACGTATGTATAACTGTATGTAGTATTATGGGCTTTGCAGCCATGGCAATCCATGTTGCAACATGAGCTCTGATCCCGGGCAAAGCTGATTCTGCAACTAGAATCCAGGTGCTGCTGTAGCTGAGGTTGCTTCTGAAGCTCGTTTATTGCATTTCAAGGCACGTACTAAGCACACACACAGGCGCTCAGTGTGAATGCATACATACACGCAAACACACACACACACATTCACATAGATGCCGGTTTCAATAACAGCCTTACTGTGTGCCTGGCTCTGCCCTTTGCCCTTTCCCCTTGCCCCGACCCCGGGCCTATGCAATCCAACTTGGCCGGCTTGCACTTGTTTATCATTTATTACTGCAGTTATAAAACCTTTTTTGCTCCTTTCTCTGTTTGCTCGTGTGCATTGCCTGCTCTTCTATTTATTTTATATTTTTGCATATTTCATTATGGATGCCAACGATATAAGTAAACACATACAAATGCACCTACAAGTGTGCGTGCGTGTGTGTGTGTGTGTGTGTGTGTGTGTGTGTGTGTGTGTGTGTGTGTGCGTGTGTGTGTGTGTTTTGTCTGTATGTTATTTTTTATATTTCGCTGACACTTTTGCCAACTCGCTGCTAGAAAAGCTGCAAATGAAATAACAAGAGGGTCTGCAAGAAGAAACTGAAAACTGAAACCAATGTGACTAAAGACGAATATGAATATACCCTAACAAAAACAGATCTGAATACTCATTGAATACTTGTATTGCGTTTCCGGAATTTTTATCGATTTTAGAAAATCGGTGATATTTATCGATCATATAAAACAAATTGCATGGACGGATTTCAGACAGATTTCGACTAGTTGAAATCTTCAGCTCTTATAGTTTCTGACGGACGGACGGACAGGGCTAAATCGATTTGGCTGTTGATCCTGAGCAAGAATATATACATATATAATTTATGGGATCGGTCCTTCTGCCTGTTACATACATTTGCACAGAACCATTATACCTTAGTTACCCTTTTTTAACGCATTCAGCGAATAAAAATAATAAATTGGTTTCAAACCCAAATAAATCAGTTGAAAAGTTTAATAAATAACTTTGAAAAACTCTGTTTAGAATTTACCTGAGAATAATTTAATTTTAATTTTATTCAATTAATTATAAACAATAATTTCTGAAACGTAAAATCCGAAAATAATATCAGAAATATTTTTTTATATTTTTCAGTACTTCAACAAACTTGATGGATTGATTTATTGTAAAGTGGATTGCATTTATTTTTGTTTTTTTTTTAAAAAACTTCATATTGAAACGGGGTATAGGGTATGCAAAGAGTTGGGCAATTGGAACGTATGAAGCAGCCGTCAATACGCGGCTTCTGAAGAAGTGTAAGACTCAGCCTCAAAAGGTGGAAAGTCGCGTTGGTGGCTAGCTGCAAATACAAGTATATGCACTTGTGTATATATATATATATATTATATATATATATTTGTGTGCGTGTGTGTGTGTTGCATGCTCCTCATAACATGTTGTTCTCGTTGTTGCTGCTGGGTGATAAAGTTCATTTACCTTTTGTCGTTTATCTAAATACTGCGCTACCCACTGCAGTGGGAAATGTGTAATTGTCTATATTCTGTTTTACATTTACATGCATATGCACCCACACACACACACACACACACCCACACACATCCACACACACACACACATGCAGTACTCTTATGCAGGCGCTAACTTTGTTTGTTTGTTTGTTTGCATTTGGTTCTGCTTGAGTTGAAATGCTTCACGACGTGACGTCGCCTGACAGGCTTTGAGTGTGCGTGTGTGTGTGTGTGTGTGTGTGGATTTGTGTGTCTGCTTTTCTTGCGACATTAGTGCAGCAGGTCATTCTATCTGTCCCTGGAACCGGCTGAACTTGAGTAGGCCCAAAGTCAAAGATATTTAAACACGAAGCCTGTCAGCTTGGCCATTTCCAATATTCTCACTTTTATTATAATAATAAAATATTGCTGTAAATGCAATATATATGTATATGGATTACAAAGTCTTCGGGACTTTTCTACCTTGCGTGCATATTGGCTTACATTTTTCGAATCAGAACGTTTGCAGTTGATAAATAAAATGCTTTAATAGCTAAAAATAAAATAAATAAATAAAATATTAAAAGTTTATTTAAATTCAGTACCTGTAAATGACATTTATCTGTATATATTATTTTATTCAAATAATCAAAACTGACAACTTCTGTTTTATATGTCTGCAGGGTATTTAATTTCTCTGGCAAATAATGTTACCATGGCAGCTTATGGCTCAGACGCAGACACCTGGAAATTGTGTTTGAGTTTGTGAGTTCATTTAAATACTTTCTGTCGGGCTGAAAATGACAAGTTTTAGTTTATTGCATTCCATATAAATATTTGATTTTGTATTCTGAAGTTTGAGGATTTTGCTGTCATCCTCATTGAAATGTCAGGATCAGAGTCAAAGTAAAAATAAATATTGAATATTAAATTCCCCAAAAACGTTGCATTCTGTAATGTTATGGAGAAAACTCGCTTGATTAATTCCCTCGATTGCTATGACAGATGAAAACTTCACTTTGGTTGAGTTCTTAAAACATGGGAAACATTTGCTTGTATATATTGCTGTCATTTGTGGCAATATGCATATTTGCATTTACGAATTGAAATGCTCGAAACTGCGTTCCGCACTGATTAAATACTCGATTGAACGCTGCAATCCCTTTGATTGCATTTGCATTTCGCAATTAGGTTGGCAGGTAAATGGCGCGTTATATGAATTAAATGCAATTTACCACATGCCTGAGATACATTCGCGCCGCATTAAAAATGGCAATCGATATCGACATCAGTATCGGTCATCGGTGCGACCTTAATTGAATTCTGAACAACACCGCCTGCTCCTAATTAAATGTTGCGTAATTTTCAGTATCATTTGCCAGCCCTTTTCGCACGCTTATGCATAATGTATCAAAGATTCGCAATTTTTCTAAATTGATGGCCGCAGCGCAAACGCAATTAATGTCGAATTGATGAATAAGTTAAGGAAAACCAAAACCTTAACTGAAATTGAAACCAGTGGCAAACTTGATTACGAATTCTCTTTGAAGCACACAAACACACACACACACACACATGTAGCTACAATTTGTGACGCCAGCAACGCATTTTGCAATTTTTGGCCGCATTCACATTTGCAACAATCAATGCACTAGCACCAGTCAAAGCACAGTGGTATAAATTCGTACTTTGCCAGCCAAAATTTTTCAAAATTTTATAAATTTAACAATGCGATAAAATAGGTAAATGAAAGAAAATCACAAAATGCTAAAAAAAATACAAGAATAAACTGAAATAATAATAATAATAGCTTATAAATATATCCCATACTTTAAATAATAATATATACAATAAAAATATACTGTTTATTATTGACCTTAGTAAGAAAACAAGCAATTTTATTTGTATAATTTGCAACAGTTATTATTGTAATTATAATTCTTAATTTTACTGATATTTGCTTGTATACCGAATAGCTGTTTTGCTGCATATTGGTTTGCTTTTTGGCCACTGTGCTTGGTCACCGCAATTTGCGTCGCAGTTACGCCATCAATCGTTAAGTTAGCACCCCCCCCTCGCCAACCCCACGACTCGCCCCTCGCTCACAGTCTGGCACTCAGTGAGCGGCTCACGATTTGGTGCACCCAATCGACCCATAAACCCAGTTATTTACTTAGAAGCGCCTTTTAACATTTTTATTCTGTGTGTGTTTTTTTTTGCCAGTTTTCCGCATTTTCTTCGTCTGTTTTGCCTGTTTTAGTGGCACGCCAAGTCAAGCAGCCGGCACCGATGCCGACGCTGACGCTGACGCCAGCGTCGCTGTCGACGCAGTTGGCGGCTTTTTGCATTAAATCAGCGCCGTCAACAATAATCAACAACACACAGAAACACAGAGACAGAGGGAGAAAGAGAGAGAGAGAGGGTTAACCACGGGAGGTGGCACCAACCGATCCCAGCCCAAGCAAGCCCAGCTCCTCTCCCGCTCCCCCTCCGCTTTGACGGGGTCCCGCCCTGCCAGAATGCAGCGAAACCAATTTCAATTGCAATTCGAACTCCAATACGAGAATTCGTTTCAATTTGTTGCAGTTGCCGCCCAACGTAACCGCAATAAACGTGGGCCCCGGGGCGTGCGTTGGCGGTGGGCGTGGCCGGGTGGGCGGACGGCGCGCAGCTTGGGGGCTTACAGCTGCAGCCAAGAATTGATTCGCGGCACAGGTACATGCAAATAGGGTCAACCTGTGCTGCTGTCGCTGTTGCTGTTGCTGCGGCCAAACCTCAGTGAAGACCCCTCCCAGCCACAGGCTCAGCTCCCAGCAGACTCGGGCAACGCCAGAAAGTATGCAATGTGTGACTAATGAAAAAATGAAAAGCGACGCGGCGCGAGTCCCCTGGCCGGCCGAGTCCTGGCCTGAGTCCTGGTTACGGTCTGCTTCTGTACCGTATTCCTATACCGAATGAAATGTCCACAATTGTCTATTTTGGGGCATCAGTTCGATACATGATGATGATGACAATAAGTGATGATAATGATTTCTGTGCTGCAGATTAGAATTATTAGAAAAAAAAAAAAAACAAAATAACATGGTATTATTATGTACATTACATTATGTAATTGTTAGCAGCGATAATTCGTTTTTTTGTAAGATAAACTTCGCCGCTTTATTTTTTATAAGAATCAATCGATTTATATCGAAATATCGCACAAATTCCCACAGATTTTTAGCTTATTTTTTTTTAATTAATTACTATTATTGTTAATTAATTAAATTGTTGTGTTTTTGCTCATTTTCCCTTTTGAAACAAAAATCTTGTTTGGGTTTTTTTTTATGTTTAGTTTTGAATAGAGGCGAAAGCGTGATCTAAAGCGGAATGTTTAAGACAAAATCAACACACGCAAATTAAAGGAGAAAGGGGCAAACTGTTGGCTCGTAGCAGCAAACAAGAGCAACTAAAGGCAGAGGGGTGAAGTGGTGAGTGGTGGGGTTGGGTTGGGTCTGGGAGCGCGAGTACACACATAAGTGGGTGGCTCCGGGTAACGTGGCCAATCAATACACTCGTTCAATTGCTGCTGCCGAACGCAATACAACAACATTCGCTCCACTACCCTTCACCCTCTTAGAAGTCGCCGTGGCAGACCCCTTGCACCCCTTGCGGCCCTCGCTACGGTGCCGTTTGCAACGGTTTGCTGCTGATATTTTGCATGCCGCGCTTTGCTGCTGTTGTCTGCTTTGTTCAGCTCCTGTGTTCGCCCCTAGTTGCGCTTGTTCTTCTTGATGTTGTTGCTGTTGCTGCTGCTGTTGTTGTTGTTGTTATTGCGCCCGATTCGCGAGCATTGAAAATGGGCCAACTGGCGCGGATTGGCAGCAACGGCAACAGCGGCAACAACGTCTACGGCTAATTGATTTTATGAAAATGAAATGGCTAAAATGCGCTCTATTTAGCAACAACAATGGTTGTTGGTTGCGCGAAGGGAGCGAGGAGCGGGTGGAGCGACTCTAACGCAACGCGGTGGAAAGCGAGCGCAGAAAGTTACGTGAGAAATGAGAAGTCAGCGGGTGGAAATGAATGGAAACAGTTGGCAGCTTGTTAACGCAACAACGGGAAAAGAAAGAGCGAGAGGGGCGGAGGGGGCACGGGTGGAGAAGTGGCCGCGGGCAGAGACTGCGAATTGTGGCGAGTAAAAGGGACCGAAGCTGAATTCGCTTCGTTTCAATCAATTAAGCGCCAATAATTAATTCAATTGATTTCAATTCATTCGCCATCGCGACCACGAACCGCCAGCCCATCAACCGCCGACCGCGAACCAAGCCATCGAACACGCCTCCCCACCCCCCCTCCTCTTACCCTGCGCTCCCGCCCACGTCCATTGGCTGCGACATTAAAATTTTGCGCGGCTGCTCGTCGCCTGCACCGTTTTCGATGTCTAGCGCCATTTGGATTTCAAACGCCATTAATTCAGTTTAAAATTTATGGCCTACAAATTGCCATCGCTGCTCATTTGGAGCCCCAAACGAACTGTGGCAGCGGCAACGCCGTTTTCCGATTAATTTGTAACAATTTTTCATGGCCTAGGGAACTTCTATTTATTACTCATATTATGCATGCATATATTGATGTGTGTCTGTGTGTGTGTGTGTGTGTGTGTGTGTGTGTGTGTTTGATATTTTCACAATGATAACAGCTGCTGCGTAAAACCTTTAATTAGAAACAGCAGCATTTAATATTAAAAAGGGACACAAAAGGGGAAGAGTGTTTATGAAAGAGAGAGAGAGAGAGAAAACGAATTAATTCGTTGGGTATTCCACGGACTCAGGATCATAGAATAATCTAATGGGATAAGCATTATGAATTTCACATTATTTTTTGGCTACTTGAACAGTCACAAAATATATCTTAGTGGATCAGGCTAGTCAACCGATCGACCAGTTATCGTACTTAATGTTTTAAATCATTTGCTGACTTCAATTCCATATATATATATATATATATTCCAAGTTATATATGCCGGTTTCCATTTTACTTGACTTTACCCAACACTGGCCGCGACGTGGCTAAGAAACAGAAAAGAGCCGTTTCTTCTGAATGCGGCGCTAGGGGGCGCCACTTTTAAACAATTTCACACTGTATACTCATAAATTACGCCATTTAAGTGGGTCAAATGGAGGAATTTGTGCGGAAGGCGCTTCACAACGGCCCAAAAGGGTGAGCGCTGGATATGGGCACAAGGATTGGCAGAGGGATGCGGCAGGGCGGATGGGCGATGGTGATGAGACTGAAGACTGAGAAAGAGAATAACGATGTGGATGTGGATGGGCACCGAATGCGGTGGTGTGAGTAGGCGGCTGTTGTCGATGCGGCTGCTTTCCATGTTACTGGGTCACTGCAGGCACACAAATTGCGGTGAACGGCGACGCCGCATGATGACTACCAGTCATGGGTGCGGAACGTGAAAAGGGGACGGGGACAACTTGGCCTGGACTCGGTCTACATAGCGGAAATATGTACAGTCTCAATATAAATGAGCAATGTGGGCCCGACTCGTTGTAAAGTCAAATAAGCCCCAATAAAATAAACTACACGAAACGAAACGATGTTGTCGTAAATTGTTGTTATTGTTGCCATTGTTGTTGTATCATTTCTTTCTTTTTTTTTTGTTGTTGTTGTTGTTGTTGCAGTAATACGTAAACAACGCTCATGACAATTACTGTCCAACAACAGCAATGGGGGGAGCGACTGGGGGGGAAATATTGCTTTACCCCAAAATCAACGACCTTGTCAGCAGTATTTTTGTTGTTGTTTTGTCGGCGCTACCGCGTTGACAGTTTTCTAGTGCAACTGCAGTCAAGCAGAAAACAACAACAACAACAACAACGACAACTTCAATACTCGTTATAACTAATCAATAATGCACTTCGTTGCTGTTGTTCGTTGCCCTCGCAACTGGCGCAGTTGAAATTTGATTAGCTCGCGCGGCTTCCTTTTGGCCCGAACGAAACGTGGCAACTTCAGCGAGTGTCACGTGTGTCAAATGGGCGAGGGGGTGTGTCCACTCTCAATGCCCTTGAACCAAAATCAAATGGCCACCTTCGCCAGCCAGTCGGCGCCAATGTTCTCACCTGACCGCCACCTGGCGCCGCATTGCATGTGCAGGTGGAGCTTCACCTGGGCGGACAAATACGATTTAAAATTCTCGGGGTGTATGTGCAAATAATTGCCCAGCTGTGCGTATGCCAGTATATATGTGTATAAAAACACTTTTACTCACAATTCTAGTTACTATTTTGAATTGAAAATTGTTATTTCAGTATCAAAAACACATCAATATTTTTATTCATATTTTTTTTTTTTTAGTTTCAACATATAAAATAGAAATTTACAATAAAAGTCAAAACAACGAAATCAGCCCACCTTAAAATATATTTTTCACAGCTTAAACATATCTGCAAATATAATTGATCAATTGTCAAGTTTGTTTAGCACATAAAGTACAATATATTTTTTTGTTTGTTAGATCGTTCCCAAACATAGCAGATTGCCAAAATTGTTTCATATCAAAAATGCAAAATTCAAAATTATTTTCTCTTTGGAATGAACGCAATATATCGAGTTATGCAACGAAATTGTAAACAATGTGAAATATCTGATCCGAGTTGTTGTTGCGAAATCATGAAATTAAATTTTCAACGAGTGGAGCTGCATTGAAATTTAGATGGAATATACATGCTAGATGAATATATTTGTGAAAACTCGTTGTGGCCCGCTCCCGATTCACATTTACATTGGCATTTTCATTTTGGATTTGGGTTCTGCACTTCGCACTGACATTTGCCTAGTTTGTTGCTCTCATATTTGCCATTCAAATGTTGCTGTTGTTGTTGTTGTTTGCCACTGTTGTGTTCTCGGGCTCGGGCAAAAACAGCAACTGCAACAAAAAACGAGTATTCTGTGCTGTATTTCGTTTCGAGTGTAATTTTTAAATATTCTAAATGCTGTACACACCCATACTCGATGGTCGACTTTCATTCTGCCATTGCTTGACTCCCTGTCTCTTTCGCTCTCTCTTTCGCTCCGCGCTGTGCTTCTTGTTTTCTTTCTCGTTTTTGCTTCCTGGCCGCGAGTGCCTCATCATCTATGCCACAACCACAGCCAGTCACGTTCCTGCCCCCCCTTTCACTGCCCACCGCCCCGTCCCCCTTAGATAGCTGGCTCCCTTGCCCCACTGGCCTGGCACATTAGAAGCCATCGCTCACTACGTTCCTTCCGCTCTGCTTCGAGCTGGCATTCACTTTTACTATTGTTATTATTATCGCAGTTGTAGTCCTCATTGTTATTGTTGTTGTTGCTATTGTTGTTGTTGTTATTTGACGTTGCGCAAGGATCTAGGTCGCTTTTTGAATATATTGTTTGTATCTAAGATTAGTGCGCCAGATATCAGTTTTATATAGCTATACACAATACAATATCATTTGCATATCACTGAGTCGGTGAGTGCAAGAGACAGCGATACCATCCAATGGGAATGAAAGGGATGGCTGCCAGTTACCAGTTACCAGTTCGTAGTTCGTAGTTGGCTTTGACGAGTTGGCCAAAACCTAAAGCTGCACACTGAAATTCGAGCCACATTAAAGGCAATCAATGCTACAAAATATCTGTAAATAGTAAACATATTTAATGGGCTTTTCATATGCATAAATTCCCGATTTTTCATCGATGAAAATTGATAAAAATGTTTACTTAGCTGGCAGTTGTCCAAAAAGTGCGACGTACGCAAAATTCCTATTCAATAATACTGTTCTATATGCAAAATTGTGACAAGATTTTTATTTATTTTATTTGGGAACACGATTTTCCTCAAGCCCATAAAATTATCGCAATAGTTGCTTAGTTGAACAAAAAAGGTTTTCTAAAGTTTTGACTAATGTGCTCTGCATAAAAAAATCTTTCCTGCAGGCATTACTTGAATTCATGAGAATCGCATAGAGGGGCCTAAGGACTATAGAAATTTTCGTGAATATTTTTATCTTAATTTTTTAATTTTTTACAAATTGGTTCAGTGTTGAATGCAATTGATTTTTTAGTTTTATGAAATGAGAAGGACAGTTTTTAAATCGTTACTCAAAATTACAAAATTACGAACTTCTTCAATATTTGGGGCTATGATATGGACATATTCATACTAAGCAAGTTAATGTTATTCAACAAGAAGTACTTTTGTGTTTTGTGTACCAAAAGAAGAAGAGTTTGTTCATTTAAACAATTGTCAGACTGCATTAGCTATGGAGTAAAGTGATTGTGGTTGACACTGGCAAACAATTTCAGCAAATAGCCATATGTACAGTACATCCATAAGTATACACACAGTTGCTTTCGGACAGCAATTGACAATTGCCTGCTCACCACACACATACACACACACATACACACACAGCCTGCCAGCAAAAACTAAGTACGGCAACAAATAGCAACAATCATAAAATCAAATTACAAACTAATATTACTCACAGTGCGTTTACTTTTCCGTCTCGTTAGTTTTCACTGTCAATTGGGAAAAGCAAACGCCAAAGCGAACTGAGAACGGACCCAACATTAAATTCCTGACCAAAGATGCTAAACGGAATAAAGGAGGGCTCTGTAGTGGTGGGGGGGAGGGGGTGTGGGCCGGATTGAAGTATTGGGGCAGCAAACTGCAGCCGTAGCAAAAGTTGCGGAAATATAACAGGACAAAGACTGCGTTAGGGCAGCAAAAAAGCAAAGCCAAAGCCACAAATACAATGGATATGTATTTGCTAGTGTGTGTGTGTGTGTGTGCCTGTGTGTGTGTATATCCAACACAAATGCGAAATATAACGTAACGAAAAATTGTGTCGCCGTCATCGATTTAAGCCAAATGACTTGAGCACGACTTTGGTCGCGGACGCGGCGATTGAATTACCGAGGGGAACGAAAGGAACGAGCATCTGAGTAGTGACTGAGCAGCTTCACACACACACACACACACGGACACATACACACACGGCGTTTGTCAACATTTTTGCAACGTATCAGGCTTCAGATTAATGGACCGAACAATCTGTACTCAGTCGAGTTTCATTAACATTATATGAACTATAATGAAAAATATGAAAGCACCTTTGAATTCATTTCTTATGCAGTTTCGACGATTATTGTGCAGGCAAGAGTGGGCGTGGCCGTATCTCATCAGTGGTGAATGTATTAAATTAACTTTAACTGTTAGGCTTTTCGTACTTTTTCATTTTGCAGAAAGTTACAAAACTTAGGTGATAAAAAAATATGGGGATTTTAGCTCGTTAAACTTTTGCGAATCGTTTCAATTATTTGAGACCCTTTTTCATATAGTTTTCTCAGATAGTTTCCCTTCGCATATATGTAATAATTTATTTAACTTGAGAGTAGACTGCAATCGTAATCCTGTGATCCATTCGGCTTGTTCTTGTTTACACATGAACATATATGTATGAGCATATGTATATGCACATGCTGCTGCTATCTGCTTGGTCTTCATTATGAAATTGGTTGCAGGAGGCATCAAAAATCATGTATACGCCACCGTGGCTTATGCGTCGTGGCTTATCTGTTGTTATTGTTGTTGTTGTTGTCGGGCCGTAATCGCCAGCACCATAAAAAACGCATTGTTTATGCGACGTAATTGGACACCACGAGCACCACCACCACCACCACGAGCACAACGACCACCACCACCACTGAACAACAACAATGTTGACGTCGCTGCGTCGCGTGGTCATCATCGCCCTTGCTGGCCCATTTCCAATGCCATTAAAAGCGACCATTGAGCGATGAATACAAAGGGCCCGACGAAAACCTCCCGAGCCTCCCGGAGCCAGCGATCACCCCACTAACCACTTACCCGGTGCCCGACTCCAGCACTCCCGCACTCGAGCACCCCCCCCGTCCAGTTGGCCCCCCCCACTCAATGACTAAGTCAGAGCATTTGTTGTGCTCTAATCCGTCGCGTATTTTATGCTGCTGACTTGGCGAGCGTCCCAACAACTTCAGCACATTCAACGAACCCGCCGACTGACCCAGCTTACTATGACTTCCAAACTTTTTGGGGAACAGCGACAAACGCAAACTTGGCTCATATAACATGCCTGTGCTCGCACATCAGCTTATGTAAATAGCTTATCAAAACAAGAGTAAAACACAAAAAGCCAGAGGAAAAACGAAAAACGAACCAAAAAAAAAAATAAAAATAAATAAAAATTATCTTTCGCTCATGCTCTCTCTCACTCTCACTCTCTCTCTCTTTCTGTCTGTCTATCGCTCTGTCTCTGTCATGTATGTATGAGGGAAAACTTGGCAAACAAGTTTGGAAATTTGCGAAATTTCGAAGCGCTTTTCGCTTTAGTTTATGATGCAACATCATTTTTTGCCAAATATTTTCAGTCAGCAAACTTTTCTGGCCACACACACACACACACACACACACACACACACATATAGCTATGCGTGTGTGTGTGCGAGCGCAAACTCGGTGCAAATTTAAATTAAAATTCTGAAAACTTTCGGCTCGTGTATTTTTGCGCAAACACTGCGCATAATTTTACGCAAATCTTTGACAAATATTTTCACATGCTAATTTCACGTGAGTCGCCGTCGTCCCAAATACCAAAGGTACACAAAGTTTGTCAACCGCCCCACCCCCTCGCACCCACTTGGGGGCGGCGGCTTTTTGGCAAATGGACCAAAGGATTTATTGTTGCATAATCAAATTCCGCCGCATGAAACAAGGCAAGAAAATTGTCAGCATGCCTTAAGTTTTCCACGCCACACATGCTACCCAATCATTGGCCGTTTCGTGGGTGGGCGTGGCTGCTTAACGTTTAGCTTGTTGCCGCAAACTATTCTGAAATTAGACAGCATTCCGGGTAGAGCTTAGAGCCCGGCGCAAAGATGAAAACTGATTTAAAAACAAACGTGTGGCAAACTGGGCCAAAAGCATTTCTAAGACTTGCCATCAAAGTGGCAACCACCACCCGCCAACCGCCACCCACCACCCACTGACTGGATGACTGGCTGCCTGGCACGTAGTTAAAAAACTTTTCGTTTACCATTTTTCTTGCACTCGCAAGCCATTATTTCCACACTTAACCCCGCCCGGCCGCCGACTGCCATCCGCCGTCTTCTGTCTTGAAAGTGCAACATCAA
>SCDT01000296.1:31449-45896 GCA_004143765.1 Drosophila melanica
GGGGCAGAAATGAAGAGCTGCCTCCTTTACAGACTGCACGTCAACGGTTTGGGATAATCTGCATATAAACCTCGCATGCCCAGGCATTGTAGTGCTGTCAAAGGGGCTGCAGGGGAGGAGGTGGTGGCGGGGGGGATGTTAGATGTTTGCGCAAATTGAAAAGAATAACGCGAAATTAACGTTGCAGACATCTGGAAAGACTTCCACGCAACGCAGCAAGAGTTTAAATCGTACGTGAATAAAGTCTAGTGTGAACAGGTACGGAGAGCGGGGCAGAAGGCTGGCTACCAAATTGAACAGCATACCAGCCTCGCTAAACCAACACACACACACACACACAGAAGATTCTCAGTTTTCTATTTCTATTTTTTTGTAATGGAAAAAAGTGTAGTAGCTAAATAAATGGATGTATAAATTATTCAAGAACAGGATTTATCATGTCTGCAAGCCAAAAAAGAAGAAGAAAAATTGTCGGTGGTTCACTTTACTGCTTAAATCAATTTTCGAATTTAAATGGGAAATATATAATATTTACAGGAGCATAGTTTATTTTTGTTTTTATTCTTTTATTTTAAATGAGAAGATCGATAAAAAGGGGAACGGTGAAAAGCTGATTTTATTTTATGCAATTAATAAAAACAAATGTCAAATATCGATGTTAATAGCACTGATTTAGTCCAATGTTATCTGTAATCTTGCGTCTTATTGTTAATTGTGTAGCATGGCAATTTAAAGCCTTCTATGCGATTCTCATGAATTCAAGTAATGCCTGCAGACTTTTGGTTGTTTTGCGTGATGTGTTGTGTGTGTGTTTCTTATAGGTAAGTGGCTCTCACTCAAGTGCTCTTTCTCTCGTTTGAAATTTTTCTCTTTCTTTTCGTTAAGTCTTTCCCCTCTCTTTACCCTGCCACTATTGTAGTCCTTCACCCTCTTGTACTCTCTCTTCACACCCTCTCTCTCGCTCTCGCTCTCTCTCTCTCTTCCCTCTCACCCACTCTCTCGGTCTCTCTTTTGTATCTCCTCTGTCTCTCTCTCTACTCTCTGTCCTCTCTCTCTTTGTCTCTCTCTCTCTCTCTCTCTTTCTCTCGCTCTCTCTCTCTCTCTCTCTCTCTTTCTCTCTCTCTCTCTCTCTCTCTCTTTGTTTGTCTCACCCTCTTTGGCTCTCTCTTTCTCCCTCTCTCTTGCACTTAAAGAGCTTTGGTCGGAAAAGTTTTGCTGGTACTTTTCCTATATAAATTGAAAGTGCATTTAATCTGTTTTACAGTTATTTGAGCACTCCACTTTTGCTCCAGACATAATGGAAATTGACTAAAACAAAAATATACGGGGATAGAATTTTCGGAACCCATTATTGGATATTTTCAAATGCTGTGCATATTTTCATTAAATATGGTGCAAATAAATTTCGATGGCGCATAAAAGCCATTGGTCTGGACATTGAAATGTGTGTATGCGGACTATATAGAGTGTGTTTATGTGTCTTACATATCCAATCAATATGAGTGTGTGTGTGTGTGGGAACGTTACCGAAACTGAAATCAAATTAAATGAATTATTTAATGAAAGAACATGTGAGATTACGAAATTATGTGAGTTACGCGCAAGAATGTTTTATGAATGTTTATGGTCGCGTAAAATCTATTACGTCACGCCAGCTGAAATACGTATACGAAAATGGACGGCAACACGGCCACGGCTACGGACCCGGACCCGGACCCGGACACGGCAACAGTCGCAGCGGTCGTAAGGCAAAGCCAGTGCCCAGTGCTGCAATTCGTAAATGCTTTAAAGCTCTACCAAATGATTTCAATAGCCACACGAACCAATGGGTAGATTGCGCTTGCCACAAGGCTTGCAACACATCAGGCCAAGTGGTATTTCATGTGGCAACTGTTCGCTAAGTGTATCCACAGATCGTTGTAGAGCATTAACTTTTATTCAGTTGTGCGCGTGTGTGTGTGTGTGTGTGTGTATGAAGTAACCACTCGCAGCGCATAAAACTGACTTTCATGCGCCGCCTGCCACGCATATAAATGATAAAAATACATGCTAATGCCGACTCTTTGACTGCGCCTCCAACTTATGGCCGAATCTCTCGCCTTATGGCGTGCGTGTCTTTTATGTGAGCAGCGAACTAAACCAAAGCTAATGGCATGCTTAAGTTTCAATTATTGGTAATAGAGTTGCGCTCAAATCAATTGATGCAGCCTCCCATTAACTGAATGCGCAATTCATTGCATACTTTTCAGGGCCATGTCATGTGTCTTTGGCAAATAAGTCGAATGGGTCGATGAAATCTTCAACAGATTAATCGACTTAACAGTAATCTATCAGAAAATATCTAAAAATAAATATTAATAAACATATAAATATACATAATACATAATTTAAAATTTACAAGTTTCATTGCCTTCAATTAATATTACACTAATTAAGGCGCAATTTTATGTTGACAACAATTTGAAGCATACTTTTGAGCGCAGATAATGAACCATATTTTTTGTTGGGCAAAAATACTTTTTTGTTTTTTGTTTTTAGTAGCTGAAGAGCTTTCGTGCTAAGCAGTTGAGTTTATTTTATCATTTCTTCTTATTTTTTTTTATCTTTTTCTTTCTCCTAGCGTTTTACCTGAGCAGCCACTTGATGACATAGTTATCGGCTCTTTGGCTCGGTACTGGAGCAATGTCACTGTCCTGCTGCCATCAATGAGCACTTCAAATTTACAAATTTGATTGCTTCGATGACCTCCCCTCCGCCCTCCCTCCTCTTATCCGGCCAAGGTTGGCCAAGTGAGGGCTAATTAAAAAGTCAGCGGTGCTCCATGGCGATAACTGTGAAGAGTTTGAGTTTGAGATGGAGGCCAGAATGGGGGTTGTGTGCCGATGTCCACTTACGTCGTACATATTTCTGGTAGTCAGCATTTTTTTTCTTTTTTTTTTTGTTATTTCTGTGCTGGCCTTAAGGTAGAATAGATGAAGCGCCTCATTCCACCCGCTGCTGCTTTGGGCCTGCGTCAATCAAAGCAAATCAATCGAGGCAAAAAATAGAATGAAAAGGAAGTGGCATGAAAGGGTATAGAAAATGTGTTCAAGGTGAATAGTGTATATGTTGTTCTTGTTGTTGTTGTTTTCGTTGTTCTTGCTCGGGCTGTGAGATGTGGCGTCAGCATAAAAATCTTTTGATGCCGCTGCATAAATGCAAATCAAGTATTCAAGTATATGCTGTGTATTATGTTTTATGCGGGCGCGTGTTTATCTATTGCCTGGGCTTTAGCCTTTGGCTTGCTAATCAGCCGAGATCCTTGGGAGCCCTTGTCTGGGTCTGTGGCATTGTTGCTATATTGTTTATTTAGCCCTTGGTTCACTCACAGCTGCCACTTTGACTAATTAGAGAGCCGCCTGAAAATGATCAATTTGCATTTCACTGGCGCCAATTATCAGCCCGCAGCAGAAGCAGCAGCAACAACAGCAACAACAGCAACAGCAACAACAACAACAATGGCATCCACGTGACGTGCTCTTCATATGACCTAAACAAACCGGACAAAAACTCAAAGGCACAGCGAACGACCCCGGAGAAAACAAAGCCCAAGCGAAAGGGTCGCAAAAATGCGAACCCAAACAAATCGTAAACTGGCCCGCCTTTGGCAGACCCAGCCAAAAAGGGGTTGCTTGGTCAGGTGAGCTGTCTGTGTGCTCTATCAAAGGACTTGAAAAAATTGAATTTTCAATTTATAGCCACAAATTATGTGCGAGCCTTTGCGAGCGTCTGTTAACTGCGTGTGTAAGCGAAAATTTTTATCACTTGAGAAAAACATAAATTCCTCGTTACAGCCCCGACCACACACACAACCCCAATCGGGCTCTCTCTGTCTTTCGCATTGTCTCGCTCGCTCACTCTTTCTAGGCTGAGCATATGGAAAGCGCTGAGTTTTATGGCCGTTCGGGCACTACTTCATATTCAACTCCCGTAGGGCTAATAAAGCATAATTTAATGAAGCATGCGGCAGTCACTCGGGCAAGGACTTCCGCTTTGTGTAAACAATAGTTTATAATCCACATACACACACACACACACACGCACACGCACACAGACTCATGTGGCCAGGAGGTAATAAACGTAGCCCGGCAAAACGGGTTAACACTCGGACCTGAAATCAGCCAAGTCATGTAACTGAAGGTAGGCTTGCCAGAAACAGAAGGCTAATTGCCTCATCCAAAGTGTCGTCCTATCTGTGTGTGTGTGTGTGTGTGTGTGTGTGTGCGTGTGCGTGAACGTGCCTAAAACCTTGCTGCGAAAAAAGGTCATTCCAAGGTTTGAATGCTTCAATTGCAGCGATATGTGATAAATTCTATAGAAAGAATTACACAAATTATGAATTTGAATATTAAACGTTTCATATGTTTTAGCCATATGCCAATTCAAGGGTCGCACCTGGCTTAGCCACAGCCGAGATCAGATTCTATCAACGAATAACCCCAAAAAAAAAAAAAATAACCACAAAACGAGCAACGACACAATATGCTTTCATATCCCCTTCCTCAGACATTCCTTAGCCCCGTCTCGCTTTTGGCCAACTGGCCCTAAAATTTTTAAAATTTTTATCGCCAACACCGGCCACAGTTTTATGTGCGCCTAACCCTTTCGCCCGGGTGGCCGTTTGGGTTCGAGGACCCAGCTGTAACTGAGGCGAGAACAGAAAACGGCAAATGGCGAAATATGCTTTTTAAAACCGCCTCAAGCCCCACCTTGCGCCTTCCACCACAACACACTCACACCCAGGTTTATTGCACTTCTCTTTGGGTCCGGCAAACTGTGGTGTAATGTGGTGCTGTACTGCGGTGCGACGCATTTTGGCTCGGTTTGGTCTGGTTTCATTTCATCCGATGCTGTTGTCCGGCTGTTGTCCACCTTTGACTTTCCTGGCATATTGTGTTGATTTTTGATGACTTTTACATTTGTTTTTGTCATTTGAATACCCTGTATGCAAAAAAAAAATAAAAAAAAAAAATTGTCATAATAATTCCATGTAGAACTTGATCTCTTTACCTAACATAACATTACTCATGAAAGTATATATATATATATATTATTAATCAGTATCAATATCTGCATTGATTCAGACATTTTTGTCCAACCATAACTATTATTTATTTTTATACATTATGATTCATTATTTTACATTAATATAAATGTAAATTTTATGTATAATATTGTAGAGTTGCTTGCAGGGTATTCAATGGTCGCTTTATGTGCTTTATTTTTTTGTTATTTTATTTATTTATTTTCCTTTCTTTTTTTTCACTTTTGGCCCCGTGTTTGAGTTTCTTATGAATTGTTGTTGACAGGCGTTGACAGGCCGCGCAGATTACCTGCAAAGTTAAATAACTTATCGAAATTTAAATTGTTCGCGTTTGTGGCAACATTTACTCATTAAATTTATGTTTTATCTGTAATGCATTTAGGTCTCTTCGTTAATCAGCCGCCACAGCTGTGGCCACACAACCTTTTGGGCTTTGGGTTTCTTTTTTTCAAAGACGAGTTGTAATGAAAATTGGGGATGCTATTGCCAAAATTAATTTTAACATAATTCAAATAAAATTTAAGCACCAACTTGGGTAAATAATGAGTTTTCTTCGCTTTAAGCTTTCTTTGTTGAATCGTCTTTTAATACTTTTAGGTTTAATAGTAATTTTGTAATAGTAATTTAAAAAAAAAAATTCATTTTTAATAATACATTGATTTGGAAGCAATTTCAATCTGAAGAACAAAACATTATCAGAATGATTATTTGCGCAAGTTAGCGAAGCATTATGTCTGGAGAGGGTATTCTATATGCTTGCGAACTTTACAAGTCGAAATTTTTGTCAACTTAAGCATGATTTTTAATTATTTTTAATTAAACAGAGAAACATGAATTTGAAATTTTTTTAAAATTATCTTATGATATATAACAAAAAGATGATCAATCATACAAATAGATAAAGTTTTGACAAAGTTGTTAATGTTTCAAATCTGGGAAATCTTTAAAAGTTAAAGTTGTTGTGAACTTGAAGGGAATTTAAAGAAAGAATCGACTGAAAATCCACAAAACTGCGTATTATATTTTCTGTTTTTCGTATGATCGATTTATGTTATATTTTGAGGCAAATCCTTTGAACCGCATCGCATGTTCCTCAATCGATTGCTGGTTGGCTCCTTTGCTGTACTCGTGCATACGACATTTTGACTGCATGGCTTTTCAGTTGCCATTCACCATTTACCATTTACTCTTTGCCTGCTGGCAGCTCGGGGCTTAAATTTCCTGCTGGGACTGGAGGCTGCGGCCATTTGCTGCGGCACTTGGGTCGGCTGCAGCGTTTTATGTATAATCGATTCTAAAAGTCGAGATGAGGATGCTCTGCCAGGAACTCAGACATGTCGGCACTGGGGCCAAGTCATATTGCTTTGGACAGCTAGAAAGCAGCCAAAAGAGCCAAAGGCGCGGCAAGAGACGAACGGACAGACAGAGGGACAACAACAACAAAAATCTAACGACAGCTTAATCCTTTTAAAACTGAGAGCACATAAAAGCAACGGCAAAGGCAGACGAAGAACATAGCAAAGAGCGGCAACAAAAAAAAGAAACAAAATACACAAAAAATAAAAAACGAAGGCAGAAATTGAAATCGACGATGGAGGAGACTGTGACTAAAGCGAGAGAGAACAATAAGGTGCTTTTGGATGAGGCCAGGAATATGAACGGGGACGAGCAAGAGTTGAAGCGCCAGCGTGACACAATAAAGTCAGCCCACAAACAACCGCACAACAGCAGCCGCAGCAGCAACAACAACAACAACAACAACAGCAACAGCAACAACATTAAACTGAGCCAAAGTGTAATAACTATAAAAATAAACCGCCGCCGAAACACACAAGCACCACACAATGGCGAGGGCAGGAATAGATTAAAGGCGGGGCTGGGCGGGGAACCTGTGCATAGGCGGCTCAGTGGAGCGTTGAATGAAGACAGAGAGCATCAAAAGGCATTTTGTTATTGGGAATCTTCAAATACCTGCCAGCAAAAGCCAAGCTCTTATATCTATCTATCCAGTACACAGAACAGGTACATAAAACAAGCTGATGCAATGTGTTAAAGTGGCTCAGATATCAAACCAATTACGCTCCTCGCAGAAATTTGAGAGTTTGCTTTGCAGGACACAAACTAAAGAGAAGTCTTCACAATGCAACATAATATTCCTTTGCTTTTCCCCTCTCTCTCTCTCCTTTGTAAAACAATTTAAGTGGAAGATCTGCTTACTAAATGAAATATCTATACATATATATATATATATCTATAGTTACCTTCCCTTCCAAAATCCACAAATTGTTTCTAACAAAAATTCCAAATTTAAGTCTTTGATATTAATTTGTTAGCCAACTATTAAATTGGGCTCTGAACATAAATAAACGAAATAAAGTATCTTTTTAGGAGGCAATAACATAATTATTTTAAAATTTTATTGTTCAGATTACCGTTCCTAAATTTTGAAGCGTTTCAAGATCTGTAAATATTGAACAGGCCAAGTGGTTGGGTAACTGGTTCACCCTAGTCTGTTGGCCATAAAACGTGGACGACAAATTTGTAGGTCGTAAGATGTACATAATCGGTTTTACGGCAACGGGACGAAGGAACAACAGGAGGCGTGGCCCGGACTGGATACTGGCAATTTACATATATATATATACAATACATATTAGGCAAACGAAACGTTTTATGGCTTTAAGCTGTTTTCCCAAAATTCACCTAAATTGATTATTATACAGCTGCCAATATAAGGCAGTGGGACTCCAGCAGGACAATGCCAGGACGCAGCAGTGTGTGCGTGTGTTCGTTGAAAAAGCTTGTTAGTTTCAACACGTACACAAATCCCATGGCAAAGCCTTTTAATGGCAGCCAAAAACTAACAAACCGCATTAGCACGCAGGGGGGGAGGAAGCGGAGCGGATCAAGCTTTAACTAAGGCTGCCACGCAGTTGTTGAGATTTGCCAGGCAAAGCAACAACAACAACAATAACAACAACAACATCGAGCGTCAAAGCACACATCCTTTAGTGAAGAAACACACACACACACACACACACACACACACACACACACATGCAAACAAATACAAATCTAATAATAAATCCAAGACACTTAACGCCTTAGCCGCCAAGCATGACCCACAAACCAGGCAAAGGATAGCATGCGAGGGCATAAGGATTCGGGGAAGGCGTTAAACCGGGAGAGGGGGTAGGTGTTAGGTGGTTGGTTACTGTTGCCCATTTCCTCGGGGAAATGCAAATCGCCGAGTACCCAACGAAGCGTCAGGGCGCTGAATTGGGATGAAGGATGATTGAAGGAGAAGTGGAGCGACAAACGGATTGGCAGCGGTCCACTAATGTGCCACAAATCCGTAGCACCCATTTGGGGATTTCTTGCTGCCACGCTCAGTTAACACCCTCGATGGAGCGCAATGAAATTGGCTAGCCTCAAAGATGAAATTTGAAAGAAAACACTCGAACAGTACTTGTTAACGGAGGAGAAACATAAATTTAATTATAATCACCATTTCTTGAAACGAAAATATAATGCTTCGATACTAGCTCGAAATCGGGTTGATAATCATCGATCGATGTGTCGACATATCGAAAAAAAAGATTATCGAGTGATAATTGAAAAGGAACACTGCTGTAAACATCGATACTGTTCGATGTTTCGATTTTTTTTAAATATCACAAATGTAAATTTTGCATTCGAATTTATCGATTTAGTTCGAAGTAGCTTATCGAGTTAAAATTGAAAACAATCGCTGCTGTTAAGATCGATAGTTCGAAAATTTCAAAATAACTACTTGGCTATATTATATTTTATTCTCTAGAGATTATTCCTAGCTTGCCAAAGATTAAGCTTGCGATGAAACTTAAATATAAGTTCATCCATTCTATGGGCATGACTGAATGCTACGATACGCGCATTCCAAATGAGTGCTGTTCTCATCAGTGGCTGTTCGGTAAGGGTATTGCAGCATCGGCTGAGGCTGTTTCTTCTGCAGTTGGTAATTTAATTGAGCTTGCGGTCAAATGTTGGGAATCATGGGGAAATTACTTGATTCTGATTTGATTTGCCTAGACAACAATCTAAGCCAAGTCCGAGTGCCGAAGTGCGGGTCGTGGGTTGTATGTTGTTGTTGTTGTTGTTGTTGTTGTTGGTTGTCGCTGTGCTTGGGGTTTTCTTTTGTTTCACTTGGCGCTCAAGTGGATTAGGCTGGCAAACACTTTGGTCAAAGTTTTGCGGTGTGAATGGGGTGCTTCTGTGCTGCTGGATGGTATCAATTTGGATCCTTTTTGCAATGGCCGACCACAGAAATGGATAAATGATTGAACGCCTGGTCGCACAATGCCAGCGAAAAAGAACGAACGGGAGAGAGAGAGAGAGGGAGAGCCGAGTGCTCAAACGGAGTTCAGGCTCTCAGCAATGATTACCCAAAACTAATTTGAATTTTATTGATTCAATTCGGCGTGGCTGTATCTTAGCAGCCCATTTCGGGCACTGCGATTTCTTGGAATCTGCCTAGCTCTTATCCTGCATCTGTCCTTGATGATGTGTTGATGATTTGCCTGAGCCTAATCTGCCAAGGCACAGCCCCCATCGGATATGTGTGTGCGAAAAGGATTGACCATGATTTGATTTTGCGCTCGTACGGCTCAGCTTTTAATACGGCAAATTGGACTTTAATATGATAAACGCATATGCCCATTGAAATCGCATCAACGTATCAACGTTTCTTCGATTCGCTGCGGCCGCCCTTCTCATCCACTCTCAACTTCACTTCAACAATTTTAACATATTGACAATCTGAATTCCCGCATCTCAGCGCCGGCAATGACAGGCTTATCCTTAAAATGGCCAAGTGAATGGCAGTGGAACAGCTGGCTGAATCAAATTAACTGGCTGATTCGCCATATCATCATGTACTTAGCAGATGCAGGCACATACATGTTACGCGTACGTACGTATATATCTTCAGTATATCCACAATATATCATTCGGCGTCGTTCCATGTCAGACATCGGACATCATCAATCAGCGGCTAAAAGCCACCACGTAAGCAACTGGTAAACCACCGCAAATACACACAATAGAAGCTGTTTAATTCGACAGCTAACAAAGTATATGCATATTATATCTGAACGATTTACTAATTATATGTGCTTGATATAGAATTTTAATTTATTCAACAGTACACAAGTTTTTCCCTCTGAAAAGCAAAATTGTTGCATGCATAGCTGTGTAATTATGCAGAGGCTTTAGCAATATAGCATTGCCTACTTTCTGGCGCTGACAAGCGTGAAAAGAATTTTTGCTTGTGTGTGTGTGCAGGTCACGTATGTGTGCGTATGAGATTTAGCAAATAGACCGTGTGTGTATCGCAAACAACCGCACGAATAATTAAACCCCAAAAATGAAATTTGATTAATTTAATATTTACAAAGAGCTCCCTCTCTCTGTCTGATGACCTAGCTGCGTCTCTTTCTGATATTTGCTGTGACTGGATACGAAACGTGCTTTTACACTCGCCAAGTTGTTTCTCATGTATGTGTGTGTGTGTGTGTGTGTGTGTGTGTGTGCATGAATTTCAATGTTTGTTTAGCTAATAAATTTTCGGGCTGAAGTAATCAAATAATTGCCGAATGTACGAAAAACACAAGAGCATAAGAATATGGCTTGTTTTATTGCCATTTTATTTCGCAAAATTTACGAGCGGCCAAAAGTTTCGGTTGCCTTTTTATATTGCCTCATGAAAGCCACTACAACAATAACAGCAACAACAATATCAATAACAATAATAACAACAGCAACGGCAATAACTTGAACTTGGAACATAATAAAGTACTACCGGCAAGAAGCAGCACAAGAGCAGACGCAACAAACCCAAAATCATGTTACCGTATATTGATGACCATGTCCATCTAATGATGCCGCTTGACTTGACAAATCGCGACCGTCGAGTGGCTGCCTGAAATGGACTCGAACGGATGAACAATTAGCTGTGAATCCCTTAAAGCAATCCCGCCATTTGAGAGGATGAAGAAACATTAAAAAAAAAAACAAGCCTGTTCGAGAGCTACAATAAATCCGAGATTGGACTTTAGTACTATAGTATTGTATATAAAAATTTAACAACTTTCAAATTCACATAAATTAATGTGCCTCAAATTGGCAATTTGTAGGCAAACAAGTTGTTGAAAGCACAATATTCATAAAATAGATGCATATAAATAAATAAATAAAATACGGCAATATTCACAAAAAAGAGCTTAAAGTTCGCAAAATAAATGAACAAATGTTGAGAAAACACAAAAGAAATAAAAGGAGGCAAATAATAATAGTAATAATTGAAGATTTTAATGACATTTGAAAAATGTTTTTATTTTATCAAATCACAAAAAAAGAAAATAGAAATGGATAAATTTTAAAAATTCCAGTAATATTAAAAAAAAAGTAAAGAAAGTTGCAAGCAAGAATGCAAAAGAAAAATATATTATTCAATTCTAAGAACTAAAAACTTGAAATTTTAGATATATAGTCTAATTTATGCAATAATTTTTACTTTTCGGTAACTCGGTTCATGTTTTTCATTTCGATAAATATCGATTTAGGAGGTAGATTGCCTTCAGCTTTATTTGAAATATATATTATATTACTTTTACTACACTGCAAACTAATAGTTACCAAGAATGTTCTTATACAATCGACCCCCAAGTATTCGAGACGTAACAAATTTAAAGCGCTTAAGTACATATATATTTGGTAACAGTTAGCCAAAGAGAAATGTTTGCCCGGGCCAGTTGTCGTGGGCGTAAAGGGGAAGGGCGCAACATAAATAAACGTCTATTTAAGCGTAACGCTGCTGAAATTGTGTCATGAACTCTGAAAAAGAAGACGCGTCAACACAATCACATACTTGTATGTATGTATGCACACACACACACACAGAGACATACATATGTATATATAACAAAGAAAGTGAGTCGGTTGGTCGCTGGGTCGCTGAGTCAAAGGAGCGTGTCGTATCTACAATCAGTTCCAGTCTCCCAAGCGCTGGCATATAAAATTGTTTTGAGCAAAAATTACAAATTCCACAACTAACGTGACACAGCAGCCAAGCAGTCGTCCCGCCCCGCGGCCCTCTCCTCTCGCCACCGAGTGGCGTTTATCGAAATACGAAATACGAAATACAAAATACGGAATACGGAATAGAGCTCTGCTGTCCTTTGACGTCGCTGCTGTCCAGCTCACCAAAATGTGTACCAAATACCGCTGCTGTCCACGTTGGCCATCTTCGGCGCTGTCCCAACCCACCCAACCACTCGCCATGTGCTGTGTGTTGTGGGAGTGTGCCACAAATGTTTTGAGCCACTCAAATGCAGCTCAGAGGCAAGTGGTTCACCATGGTGTGCGAGCGTGTGTTTGTGTGTGTATGTGTGTGTATGATTACGTAGGACATGGCCAGCGGCTGGAACAACAACAATGCACGCAATTTAATGCCAACAGCAAAAATAATGAAAGTATTTGCTTTGCTAAGCACAAAAATATGTCAAAGTAAATTTCACTTCATTTTTTTCCTTTCTTCTCCTTGCTTTACTTGTATCCTTTCACTGTGTACGTGTGTGTATATATGTGTGTGTGTGTGTGTGTGTATGTTGAGTAGCTCGCCTTCGAGATGCGTTGCATGTTGGCACGTAGCATGTAGCATGTAGCTTGTAGCAGATTTGGCTTTTCATATATTTTACCTCCAGCTCAGCAAAGAATATCCTCAACCAACAACAAAATTGTACTTTAAAATCTGTGGAAAATGGAAGTAGAAGCAAAATATAATAATATTAAAAAACAAAATGAACTAAAATATGAATATTGTCTATATAATGAACACATTTTTAAATTATGTGCGGTTACTTTTACAGCAATGATTTATAATAATAGTAATACAAAAATTGTTGCAAATAAATATCTGACTGTAATTCGAATTTGGAACTTTTATCGTTAGAATAGAATTTGCAATAAAAGTAAATTTCAAGAAACGTGAAAAGAAATTGAATGAAAAGAAATTAAATGAAAGTAAATACATGAAAAGTTACATATTTACGTAACTAACCTTTGAGCGCAGTGTGAAAACTTGGGATAAATTTAAACTGTCCAACCGAAAACATATCACGAGCTGAGCCCACATCTACACAGGCAGCAGCAGGAGCCCGATTATATCACGATTATTGCTTACGAGTATTTTGAAATCTGTTCGTTTCGTTCTGTGTGTGCTTTTTATATTATTTCGTTGCCCCACCTTGTGGTTGGTTGTCCGACTGGTAAACAAGCGAATCCATCAATCAAGCGCACACAAGAGTGACAATCCAAATGGGAAGGGCGGCAGTGGGTGGGTGTGGGTTGTTTTTTGAGTGTAAGGTGAAACTGAAACCCAAAATCAAATTCAATATGCACGCCTCATACTCAGGAGAAATGAAAGAAATTCTTATCGTTTATTTGTCGGGCATAAGAACGGGAGAAAATATATATATGTATAACATATAGCAATGATCACAAATAATTGATTTAGTTTTAGATAAAGTAAGGAATATTTTTAATGATATTTGCACTTTTCTAACCAATTTTTTGTCTATCTATCTGTCTTTACAGTGAATCGTAATTTTCGCATCGAAATCGAAGTTAAAATCGATATCGATAATCGATAGTCGATAGTTCAAGATCGCCGGCAAACTGAGCGCGTTGCTTGTGAATGTTTTTTTATTTTTTTTTGGGTTCTGTTAATTGAGCACGCAGACAACTGCAGACAGTTACACACACAGACACACGCGCGCCGTGTGTAGGTGTGCGCGCGAGTGAGCTGGACGCAGCACTGGTAAACATGGATTGGACTCGGTGGCAAGACGCTCAAGCCAGAGACAGAGCTGGCAGCAGCATCAGCATCAACAGCAGCAGCAGCAACAGCAACAGCAACAGCAGCAGCATCAGCAGCATCAACAGCAGTAGCATCAGCATCCGCAGCAGCATTTGCGATTGCGAGCATCAGCACAGCCAGTGGCTACCCATTTGATTCGTCCAGCTTCATATAGTAGGTTCAATCAGTCAATCAACCAGTCAACCAGTCAGTCAGTCAGTATCTCAGTATCAGTATCTCAATATCAGTATCAATCAGTGCACACGTCACCCACTCAATCAGTTAGTCAGTCAGTTGATCAATTGATAGCTGATCAATCAAATCGGATCAATCGCTAGTTTATACGTTCGGCTGTCTCTGTTCCATCTTCAGCAACGTATCGAGCCAATTGGCATTCATAAACAACTGTAAATATCATAGCCAACTCAACCGTATAGGCAAATCCGAAAGCAACAACAACATTTTATA
>SCDT01000297.1:0-48765 GCA_004143765.1 Drosophila melanica
AAGGGGGGGGCCGGGACCGACAACGGAACGTAGTTAGCAGCTCATAAAACAAAGCAACGAAGAAAACATCAGAACAAAGGGGGCAGAGAGAGGAAGAGGGAGAGAAAAAAAATATGCGAGAATAAAGACAAGCAGAAAAATATGCAATGCATTCTCGTAAAATTATTGTAGCACGCGCTTACCCAGAGAATTTTATCTTTTTTTTCTTTCATTTTTGTACCCCTACTCCCGGTTTCCTGCGCGTCGCACGCAGACCTATCGCTGGCCTATGCGCCCGTCATCGAGGACATCCGGCCATTCCTCGGCATTCTGGCCGGCATTGTGGGCAGCATATTCCTGGTGGCGCTCATCATCGTCGTCGTGGTGCGTGTGCGCGGCTCGTCGGGGCGCGATCGCAATAATTACTCGCATCCGGGCAACGGGAGCAGCGGCACCGCCAACGGCAACGGCAACCTCGGCATCCTCGGCAGCAACAACAATGGCAGCCTGGGCATCGGGACACTGGCACACAATGGGGGCCAATCAGTGCAGGATATGCATCGCATCGGCAGGGAGACGTGTCATGTGACGAGCAGCCTGGACAGCATCGATAAGAATCCGGACATAATACCACAAGGTGAGCCATCCCAATCCGTTCAAATGCGGCCCTCAACAGCTGGACGTGGCTCTCTGACTCTCCGACTCTCTGGTTCCCAAGTAACTGCTGTCCGCTATTCTGCAGATGGCCACGATGTCGACGATGAGTGGACAACAAAGGGGCACAGTCGAGCGTACGCTACGGCCGCACTGGCCGAGCAGAATGCCGTTATTACCTCCGGCTCATACGATCACATTATGCCCACATACGCCGTCGTCGATAAGAAATCGGGAGCCCCCACGGCTCACGGGCAGTATATACAGTATAATACGCTTATACCCGTTAGCAAAATGGGTGCTTATGCCAATCAACAGCAGCAGCAGCAGCAGCAGCACCAACAACACCAACAACACCAGCAACACCAACAACACCAGCACCAACAGCAGCAACAGAAGGTGAGTTATGCCCGGCTGAGTCCTAATCCGCACTTAGCAGGCAGTCAAACATTTAACCTTTTACAATATGGCCGCGTTGGCAGCCATCTTAATTTATAGCCAGGACAGGTGGCCACAGATGCTCTCACCCGCCTGCCAAGTGGCTCGAGCTCCACTCTATATTGCTGCGCCAACATGTTGCTGTTGTTGTGCGCATATTTTGGCTTAAGTGGTTTTTATGGCCAGCAAACAGTTCATTATTTAAGCCGCAATTGATGGGCGCTGTGTTGCTGCCAGGACAACCAAAGAAACAAACAAACAAACCAAGAACCACACGAGCAGCCCGCAAACAGTTAGAGATTTTCCTTAACCCGTCAATAAACTGCGGATGAAAAGAAAACACTTGAATATAATATATGTGAATATTATAATTAGGGCTGCTCTTAGATTTGCGCTTTATTTTGTTTGAATAAATAAGAGAAGAATATGTGTGTGAGTTCATGAATGTAGAAAAAAACTATATGGGTTCGAGCCATAAGTCGAACACATATTTATATGACGATAATTAAAAGCACAACTTTTACTTATATTTTAAGTAAATCTTAAAATTTAAAGAAAGCGAACTTTAATTAAATGTGCTGGACTTCTATCTTACTATTATGGCCATCTATTTGGCCAACCAGTTAGCAAAAATAATCGTACGTAATTTAAGAATCGACAGCCCAAATTCCCACTAAATCTGTGGCACCCTCAATGCAATTTGGCGGGCAACACCTACAACAAGAACACATATTTTATCGTTTGGCCAAAATGCAAGCGAAAATCCGCCCAAAACACTCGACAGACAAAATCGGTGAAGGTCGCGCAGATAAATAGAAAACAACGAGCAGGGGGCGTGGCACGACAGCAGCACCAGGAGCGGTGGCTGCAGCAAAACCAACATAATTTGAAAATCATTTAAGTTGAAATTTTCTGTGTGTGTGTGTGTGTGTGTGTGTGAGTGTGTGTTTGCCACGCCCACTAGCAACAACAAGGACAAGCAGCAGCCGCAGCAGCTGTAGCAATATAAATTTCCCATTTGCGAATTTAATAAAAATAAGTTGCAGGCGGACTAGCGTCCAGACGAGCAGAAACAGCTCCAAGGAGCAAAGCCGGCAAGGATGCGCGCATTTTCTATCTGTTTGTGTGTGTGTGTGGATGTTGTTGATTTTGTTGTTGTTAGCCTGCAAACTCAAAATGCAATAAACGGCAAGTGTGCGCTGTGCCCGACTCGGGGCGGATGCTAACTGGAAGTGGTTGCCTGAGGGTCGGTCGGTGGGAGGGATGTNGGGAGGGGCCAGTTGGGGGCACAGCCAGACACATTACAAACAGGCGTTGCATGTGAGCATTTTGTAGTGGCAGTGGGCGTGGCAACGCCTACTACAGCAGCAACATAAAAAAGCAAAACAGCTTTTTAAGACATTTCCACAAAAATTTGCGAGGTGTAAACAAAGCTCCAAAGTGATTCTTAACTATTGTGAACAGATTTCGATTAACAAGTTTAATTTCCACTGCAGCAAATTGCTGAGTTGTGTTTAGTTGTGGAAATCAATAATCTGAAACTGTTTTGTATTCGGCTTAAGGACTTTTCAAATTAATTTTCGGCTTAAGGACTTTTCAAATTAATTTTTTTGATATATTTTATGTATTCATATACTTAAGATAAACATCAGTTAGGACTATTTTAAAGCAGACTTGTGACTAAAAATAATACTTATAAATTAACTATAAAATATACTTGCCAGCGGTCACTTCGAAGAGTGTTCAAATGAACCTTTTTAATTAAATTAAAATCCCATTTCGATTATTTTGTGATTCAAACTTTACACTTGACAATTATGCAGCTAAAAGTGATTGACTCAACATATTCTGTTTTCTCCCTCTTTCTCTTTCTCTTTCTCTGTCTCGCAGACTGAGCTCAGCTATAGCGAACTGGCTGCCCCACTGGTGGGCAACGCCGTCGGCGTTGGCGTTGGCGTCGGCAGTGTCCAGCGCTTGACGCCCTATTGCAGCGCCACCTTGGGACGTCCGAGGCAGGCGGATCTGAAGCGCGCCGAGCCGAACATCTACTCGCAGGTAAATGTTATGATGGATGATGAAATTTTGGCGGACTTGCAGGCGGCCACGGTATCGGGCAGCAGTTACGTGGCTGGCGCTGTGGTCGATAATGTGGGCGGGGCTGGCGGTCTCTACATGCAGGGCTATGCGACGCGTGTCTAGAGCGCAGCTGTTGTTATCGTAGTGCTGTTTAGTTGAATGCTTTGTTAATTTCAATTTTCGTTTGTATTTTGCTTTAATAAATTTGAAGAACTGCTCTCTTTTTTTCTTTTTGTTATTTCATTTATGCGATGTGTTGCGCTTTATTTCTTGCCGCCTCCGCCTGCCACACAAAACTCATTACAAGCTGGCCCAAGATTTTTAATTACTTCACAAGAGCTGGGGCAAAATCAATTACTGGCATTGCATTCAGATAACAGCCGCAGTGCCAACAGCAGCTGGCAAATCAATAAACTGACAGCTGGCACCAAAAAGTATGCAATGCATTGCACACAAATATTTGTCTTCTGTTGGCAAAAAAAATGTGCTCCAAGTTACGTATACGCAGGGTAACACGTACAGCAAAATTGAAGACAGTTTGATGCAGCTGCAATATGATTGGATATGTGTATGTGTGTGTGAGTGTGTGTGTGTGTGTGCGAATGTGGAACTAAATCAAGCCGGTGCTGCACTTCGCACTGAATATGCATTTGTCACCTAACAGGACGTATACGTAATGCGACTGCTAGTCGTGCACAGCTTGCAAATATATTCGACTCGGGCAAATTGAAGTCTGAATACTCTAACACATATTAGAAGAAAATTTATGTTTAATGTCTTAATTATGATTCCGAAAAGTAAACTAATTCCAGGGAGATTTGCACTGAACAGAAAATATTTTATTATTAAAAAAAATAAACCATATTGATTATTTTTAAAGCAAACACGCATATTTTGTTGTTTAATAATTCCATGTTAGTTTTAAATGAATTTAGCAGAGAACAAACTATTTGCACTAACATAAACTATTTTTTGTAGAAAACACAAATTGCAACTTAACTTGAAGTCAGTGTGCGAGAACTTCACCTGGCTCGGGCTGGTTGGGTTTAGTTTTTAGTTTTTAGTTTTTAGTTTGCCATGCGGTCAGGCTGGACCCAGGCCTGCTCACCATTGACTGGCGCCTGCTCAGCTTGGGGCTTTTTCTATAGCCTGCTTTGATTTCAACAATTATTGTAATGACTTGAGTTATGCTCATGTTGTGTGCTGTGGAATTTGCAGCTGTGAATGGATGTTTTCGGGGCAAGCTGCTCTTAAAATGCACTTAACTTGGGTGTGTGTGTGTGTGTGTGTGTGTCCATAGAACATTTTCCGTGTGCACACAGCAAACAACTTTTATGGGTGTACAAAACAACAGGACAACAACTACATTGAATGGCAGCAGCAAGGGAGCAGTCGGGGCCAAACCATTCACCTAATGACATTGGATGGCTTTATTGTCATTTATCGAAAAGTTGTACACGACACAGCTCTCTGACCAGCAGGCAAAAATGTTTGCCGTCGATTTTAGTTCTCTGTTTTATTTTTATGGCAATTATTTTAATTCGATTATATATGTATGCAGTTTGTAGTGCTTCAGCTGCTGTAGTTGCTGCTATTGTTGTTGTTGTTGTCGATGATGTTGTTTTAAAAGTTTGCAAACTGCGCTTTGCGGCAGAGTTTTTACAATGAGGTTTCCGCCCAATGGGGTCTTAACTGGTTGGTGGGGAACGGTGACAACAACAAATAATTTAATCAGCTTTGACTTTTATATTGAACAAAGGAATATTTATGACAGCAAAGTTGCATTTTAATGCTTTACGAACAATGCAATTAGAAAGACAAACTTTTACAACTAATAAGCTAAAAGTTCGCATACTCTTTCAAGCTTTCAGGTGATATTCAAAATCGATCTCACATAGAAGTGCAGCTGACCAAACGACAAAATGAAAACAATAAATTTAAGAAAATAGTCTATTCGGTGAACTATCTTAATAAATAAGGCTTCAAATAAGGCCAGGCTAACATTAACTGCGATCTTTGAATTTATTTACGTTGAAAATTAATTTCATTAAAAGCAACAACAGCATTTGTTTGGCCATACATTCACACGTGGATAAGCTTAAATACACCACGCACAAACATTTGGGCAACTCACACACACACACACATCGTTTCACACACCCGCCCCTAGCGGGCAATTATTGTAGCCAGCAAATGGGAGCCAAACGCGTTTTGGCTAAATAAACGCCAAGCGCAGTAAATGTAACTAGAAACAACAATAACAAACACCAACAACAACAACAACAATCACATCAGCAAAAACATTAGAGCCAAACGCGGTGTTGCACGTGGCACGGGGCAGCCACACATGCGTACACAAAGCACCGCCAGGTGCTCGTTCCTATGCGCATATTACAAAGTACACGCATACATATATTAATCAGAGTGTAAGTCAACATAATTGAAGCCAGCGACCAACGAGGGTTGCTCTGTGAATTTGGAAAATTAACATTTTGGTTTCAATGATAAATTTCTGAATAAGAATTTGTGAAATTATAAAAAGTATTTAATTAAATTTACAATAAAAAATATTAAACAAATTCTTATTTATTTTAATTAATATATTTTAAAAACTAAATTTTAAAGTTTTATTATAGTTAATTATTTCCCTGTCGTTTTTATATTACTTGCTGCAGCTGCAATCCATTTATTTGACTACAAAACTCTAGAGTTGCACATAAATTATAACATTTTCCACTCTTCCTCCCTGTCTGTCTTTTTCCCGTCTTCTTTCTCTGTGTCTCCGCTTCCATTTAGATCGATCTGGCACACCATCCCATGTACTCGACGAGTCCCATGTTCGGCACGAACAGCACCATCACCGGTGTCACCATGTCGCATCCATCACAATTGGCCACCTTCTCGCCGACGCCGCCGCCGCCCATCTTTGCGCACAGCGTGGTCACCACTGGAGATGGGCTGCTGCAGCCGGTGACGTGCATGGGTCTGGTGGCCACATCCTCGGCAGCGGCGCCCGGCAATGGGCCCGTCGTTCAACAGCAGGCAGCGGCTGCCACCGGCGCTGGCGGAAACGGAAGCATCGTTGGCGTCGGCGTCGGCGTTGGCGTTGGCGTTGGCATGAGCCTCTATGGCAGCGAAGTGGTAAGTGTCTGTTTGATGTACTCCTAGTCTCGGCTGGACAGCTACCAGGCAGCTCCTGGCTGCTGCTTGTTGATAGCAGCCAGTCAGGGGAAAAGTCGCTTAATGTCCAAAACGTTGAAAGCATCAATATGCAAAGTGGGTTTTTGGGGGTTGCAAACATTTATCTTGGGCACGCCCTGCGCCATGCCCGAATATCTTTTGTTCCTTTTCATAAATTGGAGCCACTGGGGCAGAAAATGGATTTTTGCGGTTGGTCTGATAACTGCTCAGGGGATTGCTGAGTAATATGCGCCATGAGCCGCCTACCCAACCTGAAAACGTACAAAAACAAAACCAAAACAGAAAAAAAAACAAAACCAAAGACAAAATCAAACCACAAAATAGACAAGCAAGTGAAGTATTTTCTAATTAGGCTACAATGTTGTTATTGCCAATCGTTAAAGGTATTTTATAAGCATTTTGTGTCTAGTCTTATTCTTAAAATACTTCAATTCTTTTCCATATTATATTTGAAGCACATAATCTTTTCAAAATTCTGCTCATGTGAGTTCTGCCGAAAACTAGTTTATCCCAGTGGAACAAGTTATTTCGTGTGCCAAGTTTCAACTTGACAACTGCAACTTTTTAAGGACCGCTTGATCCGTGACAGTTTAAATTTTAAAACCAAATTTAACGGCTAAAGTTCAAAGCGGTAAATGACCTCAGAGTGTGCACAAAAATGACAGCCGCAGTATAAAACAAAAAAAAAAAACTAAATAAAGGACCTCTCTTTCTCTCTTCACTCATTGCTGTCTCTGTTGCGCTCGTGGTCCTGCCATTTGCTCTATAAATATGCCATTATATGTACACTTGGCGACGCGCATTGCGTTCGTCCTGGCGACTGCTGCAGGCGCAGGCATTGCCGCCATTGCATTGTCCTGGCTCCTTACTGAATTTCGCATTACAAGAACTTGCTATATCTATCTCTGTCCTTCATACACAGGCAGCGTTAAATTTTTTGCAACAGTTTCACGCCAAAGGACACTGCGGTGTGGCAACTTTTGACTCTAATGATTGCAATTATTATGGCCCGCAAAAAAAGAAGGACCAACAACAGCAACGGAATTTACAATGTACTTTTTTTTTCTACCATTGCCTTTTCTTCAACACTGAGTGAGTTGTTGTTTTCTGTGTGTGTGTGTTCGTCCCGAGAGTTTTTGAAAAATGCAAGCCAAAAGGCAGCGAGGCGCGCAAAAGCCAACCGAAAACACAGGACCAAAACCAGAACAACGAGGACAAGGGTCTGAGCCTGGGACTGGGACTGGGACTGGGATCTGAATGTGACTGTTGCGGTGTTGCCTGGGGAGCCGGCGACCAGCAAATGGTTAGATTCGGTGCTGGGGGTACACTGAACGAGACCAAATAACACGCATACGCCCAGTTAGCCGGGCTTACCACTGGTTTCTGCCAGTGCACGGAATGCGAGTTCGTAATAGCTGCGGGTACTCAAATAATGCGCGCCTCGTTAATTTTAAAGCAGAGCTCTTTACGTTTATTCATGTTTTCGGCCATGGCCCACGCCACTTTGCTATCTGTTATTTCTGTTTTTGTTTCCCATTTTATTGCCATCCACTTGTCATTGTGTCTGGATACTCTATGGATTAGTCATTTTTATATGCCGAATAATAAAACGCGCATAAAAAGTTTCTCATCCTCGAAGGAATGATATGGATGGGCATTATTTTCGGCTGATCAAGTTTAGGGCTCATCAAATCTAAAACGATTATTAAAAACACTTTCACCGTGCACTCATTTTTTAACAGGCCAAGCCACAGCTTTTGAAGACCGTGCCCGAGGAGCTGCATCATCAGCTGAATGGCGAGGAGGTGCTCATCAGCCAGGATCGGAATCATGGCGCGGGAACGCGCTTTTGACGTTAAATGAAAGCCGAGCCGAGCCGAGCAGATGATCTAAGCCAGAAACAAATCAAATCAAAAAGTGAAGTTGAGCGTGGGGGAAGAACTTAGTGAAAATTGACTATAAGTTATGTGATGTGCGCGGAATGAATTTAAATCGATTATCAAACTGCCGCCAAAGCATTTAGGGATGGGGGAGGACTGAGTACTTGAATGATCGAATGGGTAGCACTTTTTAAAGCAGCAAACTAGCAAATGCTCCAAATAATGTAATATAAATTAATAACAATAAACTATGCATGTGAAATGTTGAGAAAACGCGCAAAAGACGCCGCACTCAAAGAGAAAAAAAAACACAGAGAAAACTAATAAAAAAAATAAATTCCATATATATATATATATAAATATATAAGCGCCCGTGTAAAAATCGAATACTAAATACTTAGAGCTCGAATTAATATTGAATCTATTATAATTCACTTAGATGTACGATGTGAACACTGAATTGTTAATATATTTTTAAATAACAGCTTTAAGCGCCCGAATCTAGAAAACTTTTAGCTAAGTGAAACAAATTCATGATTGTTGTTAATTTTATGTTGACGAGTAAAAACAGCTCGCAGGAGACATTAACATTTAGCTTGTTCTTAAGACATAAATACAATTTATTACACACACACACACACACACATATATATAAATATAAATCAAATTCATCTAGTCCTAAGGCATAGCATAGCAGGAAATGTAATTAAAGACAATTTGTTTACGTACTCGTCAAAGGTCAAACAAACGGTATAAAGAATTTAAAAGCAAGCTAAGTTAAGTGAACTTAATAATAAATGGTTAACTTAACAGAAAATAATTCAATTTAGCAACGCAACGTTTGCATTTTATACGTAAAAAGAAATGAATAAAGAAGCCAATCTTGTTGGGCGAAAAGCGGAAATGGAGAATTAACATTTAAAAAGGAAAACAAAACTCAACTCTAACTCATAATTAAATAAATACTAACAATAAATGGGAAATAATTAATTAATTTAATCTTAAGCAACTGCATGTAAAATATTTAACTGAATAAAAACAAAAAAACACTCGAAGAAAATGTATTTAGCAATAAGTTAAAATTTATGAAATAAAAATAGTTAATAAATTAAATTTAATAAAATGCATTATTACAAAAAAAAAAAAAACAAAATGATTCGAAGCTTATCCAATGCGTTTCCAGGGTCGTTGCTCTCAACGCAAACATTTCGGGGGCAACATCAGCAAAATGCTGCAATTTGATGTAGCCAAACATTTTGCAAACTGTAGGCGGCCGCCCAGTGGGCGTGGCCAATGTGACCCAATGTGCATTGGGTGTGTCGTGTGTTTGGCGTGTGCCTTGTAGCAAACGCCAAATATTGACAAGGCGCGTGTACAAACACACGGAAACGGAAGTCAAGCTGAGCTGACACAACCACAACGGCAACAACAACACTAACAATGAGAACAAGTACAAGTACAACGATAACGACAACGAGAACGACAACGACAACGTTGTCGATACATCGTTCAAAAATTGTCAGCCATGTAAATTTTGTATGCGAAAGCACTTAACACCATTTTCGCTTAAGCAGTGCAAACAGACAGGGACTCAACTAAACAGAGGGATAATGATAGTGCCAGCCAGGTGGACAGGTGGACAGGCGACGGGCGGACTCCGAACCGGGCCTGGACCAGATCATAGACATCATTTATGACTGCGCCTACATGGAAAGCAAATTATGCAAATTTTGACCGCTCGATGACTTGTAAATTTTGGCGGCACAGCTCGGCTGAAGCCTATGTAGATTTGAAGATATGCCAAAAGGTAAGCATAACACCGAATACCTAAGCACACAGAAACATACACAAACACACACACACTGTCAGAGACAGGATGGATGCAAATATTTGGCATGCTATGAATACCTGCACTTACGGCTCAAGAAGCAGCAGGTAACAGCATGAAATTAATTTTGGCCACATGTCAAAAGGCGAAACCACAGAGACCGAAGACCACCCATTGGCATAGACACAGAATGTAACACGCCAAATGGAAATCAATTAATCAAAACTCGCTACATAAATTATAAATTAAAAGGCTGTTGATGCCGCTTCTTCTGCCGCTGCTGTTGTTGCCGTTGTTATAATTGTTGTCTGGCAGCCGCCTCAGGGGTCATCAATCAAGCGGCAATTAAATAGCGAAAAGTTGCTGCGATTTTTATTTATCTATTTACACATATATATATATCGCTCCAAACGAACCTACGATACACAAATACAAATTCAATTATTTTCTAAATCATAAAAAATATATTTAAACAATGGCAATAGCATTTTTATGAAATTTTTATGAAATTTTTATGACCCGCCACAGATACAAAATAAAAAAAAGAAAATGCAAAAAAATATTTCTACTTTTGTAGGGTATTCCAATGCATTTGACTTTATTTATCAGAATGTGTGTTGTAATCCGCATCATCATTTGCAGATTGAAACTAAAATAATTGTTAAGCTTTTAATTGGAAGATCAACTTTAAATATGAAGAAAAGAAAGAAAATTCTGACGGCAAAGTATATGATAAAATAATAAAATATATACGTTTTAGATTCCTAAAGAAAAAACGTTTGCAAACAACAAAAAACAAAGCAAGCTTCCCTTAGTTTGCTTTGTCTTCATTTAGTAAAAAAAAGTTCCCAGTTTTATGTTTACAGGGTATCTGCAAAAGCGAAATAAAATGCACCCTGCAACCCTAAAAAGATATGACTTTAATAACTTGGCTAGTTTAGCGCTCAGCTCAACCCGCGCTTTCATTTACGATTTTGGCAGACATCGTTCGGAGTTGCATCTCTGCACTTGATTTTTATTGGGCGAATCAAGTGTGTTCACACTGAAAGAAAGTGTCTGTCTATATCTTTTGTTCTCTTTTTTTTTCTTTTTTAGCATCCTCGCTGCTTTTGCTGTGCGAAACGATGATAAATGGCGAACAGAGTTCGTTTGCAATTTGGAATTGTTAGAGCGGCAGCTATGGCAAAGTTTTCATGTATTTATGCAACATTTGCTTTTAATTGATGGTTGAAAATGACAAACGACTTTCGGTCCGTGTGATTTATGCGACGCTCGAGCTAATAAAACGCCTTCAAAGTGTGCGCAAATTAAATAAACGCAATGCAATTAAGCGCATTTTTTTGGCGCTCGCACACTTAAGCCGCCATTAATGCGGCGCCGCGGCGTTCCTGTCCGTCTACCAGCCTGTCCGTCCGTCCATCTGTCAGCCATTTTGTGCAGTGCACTGCAGCAGCCTGATTTATAAGCCGACACTTACAACAGAAACGACAACGACCACGACGCGCGACCAGCGCGAGCTGACCACTGAAATTTTCTTACCACTGATTTATTTACATTTAAGCAATTTCAGCGCCGCGGCCGCGAGAAGAGTGCCCGGAAATGCACAGCATTGCAAACGGAAATTGGCAAGCAGTTCAGCAAAAGGGTGCAACACACCCCTTCGCCTTGCCCTGCCCCTTTCACAGCAGAGAAGATTAATGCCCTCGCTTTTATTGTTCGGCCAGTTTGGTCACTCGCTGGTCGTTTTGTACAATTTATTGTAAATAAAAATGACAACACCACGAAAAATACAACGTAAAAGGAAGCAACACTTGAGATTTAAGGTAACGAAAACTTGACTTGTTTTGAACATTTCAAGAATATGTAGTTTTTGTATATATTTGAATCTTGATTTTACATGACCTACGTTTGGGAAATAATTTAGATATTCAATACAAATTAAAAAATTTAAAAAAAGCTAAAAAATTAATAATATGTTCAATAGGTGGATGCAAAATAAACCACTAAAATATACCTGTTACATTGCTTGGATTTCTATATTTCTCATTATCGTTCCCTTTGAAACAAATGTGTGTAGATACACACCCGCTATTTACTGTCTTATTGATTTGTCTGACAGCCACAAAGCCATTTTAAGGGCTGACATTGGCTCGCACCGCAAAACTAAATTGGCAGACAAATAAACACGGGCAGCCACAAGGCTACAAATAATGTGCAGCAAATCTACGCAAATTTCGAGCAAACAAATCCGTTTAATACGACTGCAAACACACGCACGCACCCTCAAACAGGAAGCGGTTGTGGGGTGGGGGGATGGGGACTCGCAGTTAGGCGGCGACACCTTTGCGACACACGCAGCAGGCAGCTAACAACATTTGAAGGTTAAATAGATTGCCGAGAGCCGTTTGCCGCCGGGAGGCAAACATATGCCCAGCGCCGGCAGCCATAAATATTTGGGATGCCGAACCGAAAAAAGGGTTAAATAAGGACGAGGACAGGCACATGTGCGCCGGGGGGTGAGAGAGGCAAATGTGAGGCACATTTACATAGAAAGTACCTGGCAGAGCACATTTCCTGTCTTTTAGCTCCGGTCCCGCTTTCCGGTTAATATGGCGGCGTCAAAACAACATTAAACATGGACCGACCCTGTGCGCATGCCGTCAGCCGGAAGTGAATATAACACGCACTGCGTATACGTAATACACATAAAATGTGAAAAGCGACGCACGGGAGAGTCCTGTGTAGTCCTCTGTTCATATGCCCCACAGTTAGCAAATTATTTTTTTAGTACTTTATTCAATGCGCATTAGGCGCGCACTCAACTTCGGATTTGGGATCGGGTTCTCTGCTTACGCGCATTCAAATCGTAAATAAATCGTAAAAATCCGTCCGAATGTGAATACGGTTTCTTTGGGTCTCTCATATCGCCTTAGCCGAGATTGCCCGAGTGTTGTGTACGCTTACAAAAAAAAAAAAAAGAACAGAAAAAAAAAGGAAAACTAACTAATGTGAGCCTTTTAATTTATGTTGAATTTTTTACAACTCTGCGTGCGAAACGGCACAGTTCACTCAGTTTTCGGGATGCGATGATTAGGTTCCTCAAGTGTAGGCAATTTATAAAAAAAAAGGAAACATCGACGCACGTGTGCCTTGATAGGATATGCATGTCCAATGAGTGCTTGGCAATGTGTTTAAGTGCATAAAGAAACAGGCAGGTTTTTATGGGCTTAAAGATGGAATGCGAAGACAGATATATGATGGTATTTAAGCCCGAAGGGCAAATAGAACCCGTAAGCGGAACAGAAGAAACATATTTTTAACAGCATAAGCAAGTAGAGGAAAGTTTTCTTGACATGTTCAAACTTTGATCTTAAACTTTAGTTTTAAAAAAAAGAAATAGTGCATACAATTATATTCATCAGTAGAACAAGTTGAGCAAATGTATAAATTGTCATCAATTTTTTATACAATTCAGCAAATAGATTTGTTATCTAGCCGCTGCTAATGGGTAAATTAAAAATCAAATTAACTGGTTTGCATACAGTTTCAGTTTAACATATATGTAATAATTTGTGTAATGCAATAATAATTTGGATTCGGAGCTGGGTTGATTAACTACTGCTAGAACTAAATGAGTAATTATTGTTGATATTGCTGTTATATTAACGTGCGTCATATAAAATGTAAATTGGCCTGGACGTGTCTTGCCATTATTAAAGCCCAGCCGTCCCGACGGTTGACCACACGTCAGGCAGTCAATTGGCTAATTTGCTGCACAAAACCCGTGTGGCATTTTCGTCATTTTCATAATTTTGATTGAATGTTTGTAATAGTCCAGTGGTGCGGCGCAGCCACTCACTGACTGATTATATTGTAAATAAATGCAAATTGCATTTCTCTTTTTTTCTTATTTGTCATTTCATGATGGAAAACTAATAAGCATCACATTAAACGGGCGCATTGTTTTATTTGTAATTTGGCTTATTAAAAGTGCTTCATAGATAATTAATAAATAGCGCATCATTTGCACATTGTAACAATAACTGACAGATCATAAAGAGATGGACCGCAGCTAACCAGACATTGCGACCGAGTGCACAAATCAAATAACTGCATCCGCATTGATGTGCTAATTATTTTTTATACATATTTAATTAAATTTCTCCGAATGTAAATTTAGTTTTTTTCTGGCCAATTGCAAATTTATAATTTGCGTTAATGCAGTGTCAAACTTTATCAATTTAAAATAGTTATTTATATATTTGCATAGGGTATTATGGTTTTGTCATCAGCCGATAATTCCGTTTCATATTCATTTCAACTTTATCTATGAAGCTATATTGCAAAAACTTTTCGTATATCCAGATTGGAAGAAAATGTTATAAAACAACAAAATAGTAAGGGTATCCAATCTTCTTCACATGCAAAACAAATTATCAATCGCTGTTATATTTACTAAATAATGCATTTTATGCGCCTAACAAAAAAAGTAACCGATTTAGTCATAAACAATTATACCAACGATTTTTTTAAATCAAACATTTAAAAGCTCTTTAGAATTAATTGCAACACACACACACCAAAAAATTGAACAAAAAACAATGCTTAATGACTGAAAACCACTACAATTTGGTTGAATTAAAGTCAAGAGTTAAGTTGGCCAGCGAAAGTAGAGCTTGTTGTCGTTGTCTTAAGTCTATAATTAGCTAAAACGAAAATGTTTTTGCAGTTATGAAATTTGCATAAAGCACTTGGTCCTGGCTGCCAACGACTTTCACTAGCAACTCGTTGAAAGCGAAATTTGGCGCAGCTCCACGCTGCGTATACGTAACGAGGCAAATTACAAAGCTCAAACGCTGCTGGGCGTGCCGATTATATGGGCAAAGTTTTTGACGGCCGGCAGCACTAATTGGTTTTTGATTTCGCCTCAGGACACGGCCACAAATTTAGGCCCAATGGCTGTGGGTTAGCACTATTGTTGCCACACTTTAAAGGCACACATGCCCGCAATTTCGAAAAAGTTTGGACGCAACAAAATTAACCCTTAACTGCGTTGCAGACTCTTAAGGTATGCAAGAGTTAAGTTTCTGACTCCCCTCATCTGTGAGCTTTTGATTGTGTGTGTGTGTGTGTGTGTGTGTGTGTGCTTTGCAAAGTTGACTACGCTAATATGTCACTTTGTCGTGGCAAAAGTTAACTTTGCCACCCAACAACCACGCCCACTGGCAATGCCTGCACTTTGCTCTAGCACTCAACAGAGTTTTGTATACCCTTGACCCATAATACCCATAAATTGGGTCTACACTCAGTATCTCATAGCTCTTTGGCCAAGGAGTCAATGAGGGAAATTTCAATAAATAAAAGTAACCCAAATTAAAAGTATTTTTTAATTTATATAATGATAAAAGTCTCTACTTTACCTTTTGTTAATTTTCATTTTAAAATCTCTTGTAATTTTGTGTCACTGGGTATCTAAGGGCCGAGCACTCCAGATTACTTCACTCTCAGTTATTTGGCTTGCGCCTGCTGCATGCATGTATAAGCATGTGTGAAACCAAAAACCAAGCCAACAACGTCACACAGACGGGCCAGAATAGGACTGGGAGGGAGGGAGATAGATGGAGAAAGGGGATTGACAGAGTGGTGGGAGATAGTCAGAGACACTCACCAGGCTGCGGTTGTTGGCCCGATGTTCAAAGCGGTTGGGCTTTTACCTGGTGCCGGTGCACGTTTCGGCATTAAATTTGCACTAACACAAATTGTCGCTTACTCGTACATAGAACCTTATATAGAGGTAAAAACTAGCACCGACACACACTCTGTGACAGTGTGTGTGTGTGTGTTGCCTATCTTAAAAGCCATCGCACAAAGACAACATATAAATTGAATTGTTGGCAAGCGAAACGACACGAAATGAAATGAAATTTCAAGAAAATGTCGCTGATTTGAAGTTAGTGGCAGGGCGCAGCCATTGCAGGACCCTAACTGCGACATGTTACAAGGTACAAACACACACACACACACACACACACATACACACAAAAAGTCAACTTTTTTAGGACACCTGCTAAACATAATTACAGCAGAGCATAAGGTGTCAAATGGAATTTGCGGTTACTTTAATTGTTGTGTGCAAAATTCATAAATTTATTTGACATATTCGCCAATTGCAGCTTAATATTAAATTTTCATATTTAAGTAATCATGAATTGAAACTACTTAAATTCCATACGGAATTAAATGCGATAAATAATTAATGTGAAGATAAACAACTTGATTACAATGGATATTAGAGTGTGATTATTTAAACACTCAAAATTACTCCCATTTATTTAAATGTTGCTTTACTCTTGTCAATTTTGTTCCGATTCATGCGAGCCGAACAGTATAATTTGTATTCAAAATTATGAGAATTTACGGGTTTCATTCAAAATAAACAGTAAAATGGCGAAAATGTTTGGTCCCATATTTCGACCGATCTCGGCAAGATACCTCTATAAACTCGTATAAATCTACAGACAAAATGTTTAATGTGTTATTTGATAAAAATCTAGAATGAATGGCATTTGATTGTTCCGATTCATAAAACCCTAAGAATGTATATACTTCCAAGATATATTTGCGCTCATTTGCCTCATTTTAATGTGCATCTAATACACATATTCCTAGGGTATATCCTTTTCTAGTCCCTTTTCTGCAGACAAAATGTTTAATGTGTTATTTGATAAAAATCTAGAATGAATGGCATTTGATTGTTCCGATTCATAAGACCCTAAGAATGTATATACTTCCAAGATATATTTTCCCTCACTTGCCTGTTTTAATGTGCATCTAATATATATATTCCTAGGGTATATCCTATTCTAGTCCCTTTGCTACAAAATTTCAATTCTATGATTGATTTCTTACTGTCGACCCACTTTTCTTTTATTAGCTGCTCGATTTCAAATTTGAATTAAATTTGATAGAAACGCACCTTTAGAGAAGCTGCTGCAACCTTTTTAGGAAATTAAAAGCGCATTAACTTATTTCGTTTACATTATAAATAATGAAACTTACACAGATTTTTTTTTGTATAATATTTTATGCTGTTTCCTTTCGGGCAAGCCACATCTTTTCATTATCCTCTCGCCTGCTGAGATTCGTGTGTTGATCTTTAAAATGCAGCTGGCGTTGCGTTTATTTATTTTTAATGCTTTCGCACATGCATTGCACGACCGAGACACACACGCGCGCTCGCACACCCACTGCATTCGCACTCACTCTAATACAATTCTGGCACCTTTTTGATTATAATTTACGAGTAAATGTTGTTGTAGTGAAATTTGTAAACTTTACCTTGGCAGAGGAAGCGGCAGCAGCCCCACAACTTCTTCATATTGCAAACACATTTGCCGTGCGCGCCACAGCCGAGAGGTGTGTGTGTGTGAGTGTGTGTGGGTGAGTGGCAAAAGTAACTTTTAAAAGGCAAGCAAAAATTTGCTGCTACTTGTTGTTGTTGTTGTTCTTTTTGTGGGGATAGCACCGAAAAAGTTGTGCTACATTTTATTAGAATTTAAAATACATGCAGACGCCATAAATTTTATGAGCTGATGCGACAAGCGAAAGTTGCAGAAACTTGCTGCGCATTACGTTTACTGCTGCTGCTGCGGCTACTTCTGCTGCTGTCGCTGCTGATGTCCTTAATGCGCCGACTGTTGCATAATTTATGCTCATTAAGCGCAAATGCAATGCTGACCCACATAGGCAATTGACTGCACTTACACGGCCCGACAAAGTAGCCAGCAGTCGAGTCGAACGCAGCAACCGAATCAGCCAGCCAGCCAACCGACCGACCGACCCACCCCCTCCACGCACACCCCTGTCCCACCCCCTGAGCACCATTCGGCTGGCTGGCAGGCAAACGGATTCACGCTGGAATAAATGCCTTTTACTGTTTTGGTATGCAAACTTTTTCGCACTCAAATTGCAGCAGCAGCCAGAAACAACAGCAAAAAAGAAAGAAATAAAGAGAAGCGAACACTGTAACTTTCACACATTCCGAAGGGAGGTGTGAGGGGCAAATGGAGCCTTGTTGGTAGCTGCAACCGCCTGGTTGCACATTTGAATGCCTCAAATTGTTTGCTGTTTTGTTGCTGGCGCATTGTTTGAAGCCCAGCGACGATGAGACGCTCTTCCTCTCCTACTCCTGTCCCATCCTCCTGTTGCTGTTGTTGTTGTTGTTGTAGTTGTTGTTGTTGCTGCTTTTTCGTTGTTTTGTCACAGCTTCAGGAAGAAAAGCCGCCTCTACTTTCTCCTCTGGCGCTGTTGCCGAATGAATTGCAATGAAATTTTGAGGCAACGTTTCTTTCCATTTTTTTTTTTTTTTGTATTTTGTATTTCTGGCAGAGAGACTATAACGATGGCAACGAGCTGGGACTGGCTCCGTTTCTGGGATTCCCTCTGGTAAGGGGATTGTTGTTTGGCGCTGACTGGCTGCTTGGCTGGCTGAAAGGCTGGCAACGGCAACGCCTGCCAGCCAGTCGTCAGTCACAACTTTTGTCGTGGTTTGGCGCGCTGCCAAAGCGAATAGTTGCAATGCCCTGTGGCCGAAAAGTTTGACAAGGTTTGATAAGCCAGCAGTCAGCAGTCGGAGTACATTTTCAAGTCCGCTCAGTCCCTTCGAGAGTTGTGAAAAGAGTTACACCTATTTCGCTTCTACACGCTTTAATAATTTTATGAATTTTGAAATAGTCAGAATTTGACATTGAATCAAATTTTATTTCTAATATGATTTTCTTTTCTTAAACTACAACTGTTTCTAAAACTAATCTACTATTTTACTACTCAGCCACAAACTTTTTAGGAATGTATCTAAAATGCAATTGCCTCGAATTATAGCTGAAATACATGCCAGGGTAGAAGACAGCCCAACAGCTGCTTCTGCGTCTGCTACTCCCGGAAGTTGGGTGTTAGAAATCGAGCGACAAAACAGACAAACCGACGACAGACGCTCTTACTGGGCCTGGCAGTGCTCGCTGCTCTCCGGCATACGTTGGGCACTGGCACTGGAATTCGTTAGGGGCGACGGCCCGCATATGCGTGCAAGTGGCAGGCAGCAATGAATTTCTGGGTAGCTGCCCCTGCTAATTTCGTGGGGACTGCGATTGAGCTGCCCCCGCGCATGCTTTGCCATCGCCTTTTGCAGTGCCTTCTGCGGCGTCTCGTCCACTTTGCTGTTATTTTCTTTTCGCTCTTATTTGGCCCTGTTTTGTAAGTTATTAACATGACTTTATTAACACTCAATTTGCGGTCGTCGGTCGTTTTGGGGCGCACTTGCATTTTATTTGCACACAAAACACAGCGAAGCGTAAAAACAGCAATACACAGTCTGAGGGGAAGGGGTGGGCATGGCAGCAAAAACTAGCAACAATTTTAAATGCGCAAGTACCAAAAAATGGCGCAAAATGTTAAAAATTATAGACACGCCGAACATTTGTTTAAACAACCCGAACACCACAGCACACTGGTCGCACTCAGACTACACGCAGACGACTCCATAGTGTGCTGCGGCCTGCCAACGATGTGGTTGCAGCTGCTTCGCCAAGCCCCTGCCCCTGCCCCCTTTCGCCGGCCGTGTCCAGCAGCAGCTGTTGAGTTTCATTGGCATGCTTTTGTTTTTGTTGTGCTGCAGGTGAAGCCACAGTTTTGTGCCGTTTGACAGCTCCAACTATATTTCCCCCATAACCGCACAGTGACAAACAAAAGTTAACAACCATCTAAAAACCAAAAAAAAAAATCATCCTTCTTTTAATTAAATTGCATCGCAAATATTCAAATAAAGTTTATCAAATACCAACATTTTGTTCGTGCACAAAAATAAACTTTTTTTATATTCAATATTCCATAGTTAAAGCTTAGACTTAAATGACTTAAATGAACGATAATCTGGAAAAACACAGCGGTAATGTGTCTACATTTGAGGGAGAGAACATTTCGGTTTAATTTTCAAATTATTTTCTAGCAGTTACAGCAGATTAACATAAATCTTTTTGCTGTGGCAGCAACAACTTTAGCATTCATTTGCCTGGCTTTTCATGCAATTTTCACGTTAATTACACAGCTGGCTCGGCAAATGGAAATTGGATGCAGCCTCAGTTGGCAACGGCAACAATCAGCACCTGTCAGGCAATTTGCGGAGGGCCACATTCAGTGTCCATCCATTACAGGGAAATTTTGAGTGCCTGAAAGGCATCAAAGCACAGCGCAAAACTAATTGCAACTACACAAACAGAGCACACCAGCAACAATTATATACAAAATTGAGGCTAAAAAACTTTATTAATTGCAAAAATGCCCTCGCCAGGCAGCGGAAATAGTTGAAATTGAGACTGAAGTGCCCGAGGGGCAGGAATGCGAAAGCGAATGCGATAGGTAGAGGTAGAGCGGTTCGAGCTGCAAAAGTTGACAACTTCATTTGCAACAGTCACCCGTAGCCGCCCCCCGTCCCACCTTCCTTCCTTTGTCATTGTTCAGGCGCTCGCACCTACTTAACTTTTAATTAAAGCAAACAAAAGCCGAGGCAAGCCAAGGCGCTGTGCGGGGCGGACCCGGCGAGGGGGCTGTGTGCTCGGAGAAATATCAAATGACGCCAAGTGACAAAAACCGTAAAACGAAACGTGCAAATAAAATGTTGGCTGTAACAAAAGCTGTCGAAATTAAATGGGCCGCCAAAGCGGAGACGCTGAGAGACTCTCAGTTGAATAGAGGCACAGCAAAAGAGAGGGAGAAAGAGAGAGAGAGAGAGAGGGAGCGAAGGGAAGTCATTGTCTTTTTGAGCTTTCGCCTTTGATGTTTTCCAAAAATTTGCATATCATGATACGCAGCTAAGACGCACACAGAAACTTACAAACTTACGTACACACCCACACCCACCCACACCCAGACACACCCACACACACACATACCCTCAAAGACGGCGGATGACACCAGCACTTTGAAACTGGGAGATCAGCAGCGACTTTCACTTTGGCTGCCGCTTACAAATTTGCAAGAAATATTTAAATGCTAGCTTGAAGAGGACCACGCCCCCCGAATATTGCCCATTGTCTGCATGATAAGCGATTCCATTCCACGACCCCAGGCGCAAAAAGGGCAAAAAGCAGAAACTTTAAATAACGCTTTGCGCGCTGCTTACAGTTAGTTTAAGCCAAGCCAGTTCAGAGGTTTATGGCGGGGGGCCGAACACTGATGTGCAAATGTGTGATAATAAAATTTGTTTTAATAAATATTTAATGCAACGTAATTAATAAAAACAAAGGCATTAAACAGCGTTTAAAAATCGTATAAATTGAGTCTTTGTTTGGCCAACCAGGCTGAGCAACAAGCAATTAAGCCCAGCAAATAATTTAATTTATTAATTCAACCAATGGGCAAAAACAAGATGAGAAAATAAAATTAAAGCCCATAAATTGTTGAAATTGCAAATTATGAATATATGCAATTAAATACTAATGAGTGGTATTAATATTGGCTAAAGTGGTAATAAGTTTAACAACAACAAAAAATAGAAATAAACAAAAAAAACCAACAGTTGTGAAATAATAGGCGCAAAATAATATCATAAATATATGCTAATCAAATATTAACTATTTTTTTTTCTTTCGAATAATCAATGATTTTAAAGCAAATAATATATTTCAATATTTTAATATTTATGCAACAATGTAAACATAATGTTATATTCTGATAAAAACAATATTAAAAGAAATATATATTGAAAAAATATATATTTCGCATCGAAATACTCATATTATTTTCAATGTATAATATCAATCATAATATTATTTCACACAATAAAAAAAAAAATAATATAATAATATAACCAATTCCAACTTTTATCTAAAAACTGTATCTGTATATATAAACAAAGACTTCAAATATAATTATATATCTTAAAATATATTAAATATAATTTACAAGTATTAAGAATCGAAAAGATCCTCTCCATCCCCAAGTATATGAAAACCGCATACGTATTAATACAATTTATATAAATATCAAATAAAAATTTTTTGCAATGAAAATCAATTACAAAATGTTCGCACTAATACAACTGTCAGCGACACGTGTACACACACAAATGTATGTGCGTGTGTGTGTGTGTTGCGTGCTGTACCTAAAAAATTTGTTGTTTGTTAGTCACTGAAAGATATAATGGAACAAAGAGCGAAAGAGAGAGAGAGAGAGAGAAACAATATGAAGGAACGGGAGCAATGGAGTCACGGCCACGCTGCATGGAAATTAAATGGCGTGCCATTTCCGTGTCGTGACTGTCATTTCCGTTTCCTGTATTTATACAAATCACAAAGTAAGCCAAATACATGCCAGGCACGCAAGGCGACTCAACTTTGCGTGCACGTGTGTGTGTGTGTGTGTGTGTGTGTGTATGACGTTTTATGGCAGCCAAAAAAAAAAGTTAAAAATACCGAAAAACGACCATAAACTTTAAATGTCTTTATGAAGCCAACAACAATGAGATGAGCGCATAAACTTAAAATGAAATGAAATCAAATAAACAAACGTGTAGCGAAATAAAAATGAGCGAATGGTGAGAGTCGGTGGCGGTGGTGTGCAGGGTGCATATAACAGGATATTAACGAAATGTCAACATGTTTGACAAAGTGAAAATTACACAAACAACGCGAAGACACCAGCACCGAATGGCCAAAAGTCGCAGTGTGTGCGATGTGGGCGCATAAAAAATGAGCCAGGGGAGCTGAGGGGAAGCAGCCGGCGAGCATATAAAAAATCAACCACAAAAAAACAAAATAAAGAAGAAAAACGAACCGCTTAATTAAATTGTTTGCGGGCATTAAAATGACAAAATGAAAAAAATAAAAAGCCAAAGCGACGCAAAGCAAACTGAAAACTTGAGCCAAGGCGGGTCGCAAGTGTCGCCAGCGTCGTTGTCAAGTGTCGCACTGAAATCAGGGAGCGCCGAGCGGATAACGGGGAAACGGGAACTGGAACGGGAACGGGAGAGCAAGAGGCAACCCAGCGACCGACGACCTCATTGTGATGGCGGATTAGCTGCTGACATTCAAGTGAATTGTAAGCGTGTCAAAGCATGGCGAAAGGATTAAACTAAGGATTATAACCGACACGCAGACACACAAGCACACAAACACAAATCCCAAGCGAGTCTCGATAGAGTTGTCAGCAAATTAAAGGAACATCAAGTGCTCAGCGGTTGGGTACGTTTCTTTTTAAGTTTTAATAAATTTAAATATCTTTCAACTATTTGCTGAATTTAAAAACAAAATATGGGTGTCCCTCTTTACACGCTTTGGTTTTCACTTATTCAGTTTCATTAAATAAAGGGATTAGTAAATTTCTATAAAAGTTTGCTCTTGCAGGTTTCACTGTTTTTCAATAGTATCCCATTTTACCCCAATTTGCCAAAAGAGAACATGAACGATTAAGTTATAAAATAAAATTAATTCAAATTAAAAGATGTGGAATTTAATATCTTGCACTAAATGAATTATAGCTTAGCCAAATAAGAACCTGATTTATTATCAATGAATATATATAGGTTAGGTTAGGTTAGAGTTAAAGTTCGACTTGATGAGGAAAGAAGTTAGTGTGAATGTTGCACATTGAAAGCAAAGAAATAGGTAGTATTAGTTTTAAATTACTCTAAGAAAGTAACTCATTAAATAAACATATCTGTAATAATTATTAATCGGATGAAGAGCGCTGTAATTACTTACTAGTCTGGACTCATTAAAGATGCCTAAATTTATGTAAAATAAAATAAGCGAATAAAACAATGTTAAAATAGAAATTCAATAACATCAATGTATTGCATAAATTTTAATGCCAGTTATTTAAGAGTAAAGCGCACTTTTATGTCAATAAGCAGGAAAATAAAATCAAACAGCACTTGAGGCATTTTTTATAATGCTCCGAGCACACGTTTTACTTCTCTTTGGCGAGCGCCTTGTCATGTTATTTACATGAAATTCATATTAATAAAATTTATGTAATGCGATAAACCGACATCAGTGACAACAATAAAAGCAACAACAATGGCAACAAATGCAACAATGGCTTCCATTGCGGTTAATCTGAACTGACAGTTAAGTTTCGACAGAATTTAAAGGCAACAATCGTGTGGCAAATTTAAGAGTTGAGTGTAATCTTTTGTGTGTGTGTGTGTGTGTGTGTGTGTGTGCGTGTGCGCGCGTCAGCGAGTATGTGTTTATGTGCATGCGTGTAAGTATCCAATATTATGCAATTAATTGCATTGGCAGCATTATGAAACCTTTGCGAACAATGCAAACTGACAGCTTCAATAAATGCCCAGAAACTGGACCAGGCTCGGACACGGACGGACAGCAGCGGGCAGCATTTGGGCGTGGCTTTGTCGGGACACCCATACCGCATGTTAATACCCGCTGCTGAATGTTATTGTTGTTGCAGTCATTGTTGTTGTCGCCAACAGCAATTGCAATTTAGTAGCAAAAAGCCTGGGTAAAGTGTTGCACTCGAGCAATTAACTGGGCGCCGCCCGTTCCCATCCCCCACCCAGCTGCACATCAATTGCCGAAAATGTCTCCTGGTCAGGTTTCGGCACTCGCACCATGCGGCGTATGCGCAATCAGTTAAAGCGCAAATATTTTATGAGCCATGCGGCAACTGATTTGCATATTTGCCTGAATTTATAGCTGTGTTTTTCATGCCCCCCCCAGCCCACTGACGGTATTTGTAATCAGCGTGACCAAAATTTGGATTTAAATGGCGAAATTCTCACCCCGAACTCTAAATGAAATCAGAGCAAACACCAATTTATGCAGACACCAGCAAAATAGGTGCAATCAATGCATTTAGGCAACGTTTTATTTTCAGCTTAAGTGGAACAATGCAAAATGCATACATATTAATCTTTTAAATATAAATTGTGCTCTGGGCTTTTAGTTTTTAAATTCATATATATATTTTAGCTTTGTCAACCACTGTTCTGTGGCTGCTTGTCTTGGCCGAAGCTGGCTGGCTCGGATTTAGCTGCACGCTGCACAGGCATCGCCTGTCAGTGTCCGGCTTTGTCTTTGATTGAATTAAATTGCCCTGGCTTGTACGACTGCTCCTAGTCGGAGGTCCTGTTTCCTGTTCATGTCGCCATGTTGCAACGTTGCAACGTTGCTGCATGTTGGCCAATGTACGCATTCATTCATTCATTCTCGTGTCCTGGCGATTGCCATTGTCATCTCCACTCGAACGTGATACGATTTCAAGACTCGCGCAACGCACCGAATCTAACCTAAAGTTATTGGTTGCATTCAGCTGACGGGGGACGGGGCGGGGTGTGCGGAAAATTAAAACCACACGCGCTCATAAATAAAACACGCCCAAAACCTGCATGGGAATCACAACCAACAAAAAAAAAATTAAATAAAAACGAAATAAAAAAAAAATGGAAAAAAAATAAATTAAAACAAAAGCAGAAAAGAAATGATTTTTAAAATTGGCACACAAAAAAATCCAAAGCCGCATAAAAATTGTTAAACGCCAAAAGCATCAGTAAAAATCGCCCCGAATGCAGCAGCAATTTGGCGCAGATATTGTTTAATTTATTGCATTTTACAGCGTGCCCGTCTTTTGCCTTTTGCTGGCCAATGGTTTTGGTTTTTGTTTTTTGTTGTTGCTGATGATGATGCTGTTATTGTTGTTGTTATTGTTGTTGTTGCCGTCAATGGCCAACAATAAAGCAAAGGAGTGGCTCGCCTGGTTGGCTAGATGGCTGCCAGGCCGGAGAAGGGGGGCACGGGCGTGTTGGGGTCTGGCAGTTTAAGCCTTTTGACAAAAGCATTTTACGCGCTGTGGGGCAGCCTCGCTCGCTCGCTGGCTGTTTGAATTTTTATGAAACTGACAATACGACATCGATCATTGGGGCTTCACAGCACGCTGCAGCGCCAGCCGAGAAGACTAATAGGATGAGGACCAGGAAGAGGACCGGGACTGGACGGCCGCCCTGTCAACATTCACCGCAGCCGCGGCGTACAGGACATTTGTTATTGTTTTTTCGGTCAGCTACCATTTCAGTTTTATATAGCCAGTAATTATTCGCACTCGCCTTGCGGCACTCTTGTTCGCCTCTTTTTACTTTTTGTCCTTTGTTTCACTTTATTTGTGCAGTGCATTTAATGCAGCTGCCGAAGAAAAATTCTGAATACTTTTATTTTTCGTGGGCAGCAGTAAAATAACTGCTGCAACTTATATGGAAGTGAAGTAAACGAAGAAGAATATGTATATATGAAAGAGCTTGCAAATAGTTTTTTCTCGTCAAATTTTTGTAGATTTTGGCATAATATTTTTTCCAAAAAAAAATAAATCCAAAAACTTTATTTTCTTAGAGGCACATATTTGGAATGTAGAATGGATGTCGAGGACAAATTAAACTGTCCTTAAAGATAAAATTGGTTCAGTTTTGACAAAGCTATAGTGGTATGAATTATGGAAGATATGAATCCTAGAGTGTTACTTGTCACATTTTTTTAGATTTTAGCATGATTTATGACTAAAATGAATTTGAACTCCTCAGAATCACTCTTAATGTTTTTGTTTTTTTATTTTTATGACTACCAAAATCGATTGATAATAAAAATTCATATTTCTAAAAATTTTAAAAAGAGAACATTTTGAAAATAAAATGAAAAAACAGGAAAAAAAATATTTTCAAAAATCATGATTAAAATGAAAGTTGACCATGTAATAGTAGTTTGAAGTATGGAAGATATCTATCCAAGAGTTCTACTCATCAAAACTATAGACAATTTTGGCATGATTTTTGACCAAGTGACAAAATGTTTAATGTTTTAATCTGTCTACAAAAATGTGGTCTAAACTTTCAATAATGCCTATATTGTAAAAGCAACATTGTGTTGAGAACATTTAAAAGCTTCAAATAGTATAAAGTGTTCTAACTATAACCAATTTCTATTAAAAAATATGTGAAACATATATGAGATTAAATGCAGTTGGCAAGCGTTCTAACTTTCACGCGACTGATATACTTTCCACATCGATATCGAAAACACAAGATTGCTATTTAGTTCCCATTAAGTATGTGCCGCAAACTTGAGGCTACATCTTTGATAGCCTCACTTTTTCATAATCTGAAGGCGGTTTCCCAATGAAGCGGCTCATTAAGTTGATTGAACGCACAAATGTATGCTATGCCTGTATGCTAATTTCAAGCTGACAATATGGAAGGAGGGCTCCAAGAAAAAAGTTAAAGCAGTAGACTCTTGCTCACCGACACACACATTCGGCTACATGTATGCAGCGATCTGGCAGAAAGCACACGAGAAAGTCGCAGTGGCTTAGGTAAAGCCTGTAGAGAAGACAGCCAGGACTTGCGAGTGTCCTGTGTGGTTTCATGGGCGCCCCCCGCCCCAGAAATGCAAAAGAGAGCAACACGCTCACACACATGCATATTCAATTGGACAAGTGCGTGTAATTGACCCAAATTGTGATGAAATTGCGCCAAAGGAGCACTTTGCCGGTTCACCGACTCTGCCAGAGCCAAGGCAAGCAGCAGCAGCAGCAGCAGCAGCAATTGAAGGTGGCCAAGTAAAAGTGAAATCAAACTCAAAAGCTAACCGAAACGAGGCGCACAATCAACAAAAGCAAACTGCCCAACAAGGAATACGAACCAGCCTCATGTGCACATATATATATATATACATCTATATATATATGTAGAAGCTACTAACTGCCAGTCTGAGCGGCAGCCAGCTAGCTTGCTGAGCCTTCTCACTTGGCCTTTTGTGCCCAGGCAGGACCACAAATTCCTGCGCCATTGATTGCATTTGGGCCATTGGTGAGCAATGGTCATAAATGGAGGAACAGCTGCAGGCAACAGGCATCAGGCAGCAGGAACCAGCCATCAAGCAGACAGCAGCCAGCTGCTTCTAGTGAGTATTTTGGTGAGGGCTAATGGCAGCATTTGCTAATCTTTGACAGGGCCTTGTCAACTTGTTGTCGAATTTCGGCCATGTGCCCTAATAAAATTACAAAAGTTTCGAGCACTCCAGCAGCAGGACAAACAATGGTTGCCCAAGCAGTTAAAGTTGCATTTACCAAAAGACAGAACAAGCTAAGTACAAATGCAAAGCAGTACGCAAAGATATGCGACTTTAGTATACGCTTTCGCACAAAATGAATACTATAAAAGAAAACAAGAAATAGTTTGAATACATTTAAAAGGTAAAACCAAGAATCATATATTAACAAAAATAATAATGAAAATAAAGCTGGAAACAATAATAAAATTTCTTAATAATAATGCATTTTAAATAGAGTACAAAAATATATTATAATAAAGTACTTTTATATAACAATATATGTTAAATTACACATTTAATCTAACTAAATCAATTTGGTTAAAATATTCTGTACACCTGCTTGAAAAATCATACAAATTGGTATTAAAACTGTATTTATTTATTTACTAATAGATTGGTAATATAACTTTTCAGGGGGAATCAAGTGTCTAATTCAAGTGCAAAAGTTAAACTTTGCGTATTAAATGCATCCAAGTTACCCTTCAACGGTGATGGGCATAAAAACTTGGGCAAGTTATCAACAATTACGCATAAACAAAAAGGAAGCAAAAGTTGCGATAAAAAAGGACACAACATAAAAATAAATAAATACCAGGCGAAGCGGGCAAAAGACTGAAGACAAAAGCAAAGTCGGGGGGGGGGACAACGGCAATAAAAAGCAGCTGTAAGTCAGCGCCAGAAGAGATTTTTGGAGACGTCGCAACTAGATGGGTTCTCGTCCGGGCAGCGACTCATTTGCACTCAACTGCAGCTGTCCCCATCCTCGCGTCCTGCCGCCTGCCACCCACTGTTCCTCGTCTCGCTCCCTTTGATGGAGGTGCAGCTAGAGCAGCTGGCTCACAATTGGGCACTGAGCTGCTTAGCTCTTAAGCGCTGTGACAACTTTTTAAGCAACTTAAAAGTGAAGTTTCTCGAAAGTTGGCCAAGAGTCGCACAGCGAGTTACCTGCAAATGAAGACGCTGACGAAGACGAAGACGAAGATGCAGATGCAGATGCACAACTCACAACTTGAAGCTCGCTCAGGTTGAGTTTCAGCTGCTTTTGTTTAAGTTGTGCGCGCACAGGAATAAATGAAGGTATCAAATTAAAATGCGCTTCGCCAGGTGTGCAGACAAAACAGCGCCCACCAAATGCACCACCCCACTACACCTGTGTGTGTGTGTGTGTTGTGCTTGAGAAAGCAGCTGCAGCTTTTTCGATTCTCCTTGGCCTTTGTCTAAGGCAAACAAATGCCAGCTAAAAGTGTTGTTTTTGTGCTGCCGAAAATCTGAACGATACTGTGCACTCGTTTGGCATTAATTTTATTTGTTTGCCAACGCCAAAGACAGACGGCTCTTGCCTCGACGAAGCAATCAACATTTGCATTACCTGAGAAACGGGCTTGTTCGACAGCTTCAGCAGCACAGCTCAACTCAAGTGTGCACATTGGCAAAATATAATAATTATCTTTGAATACGTGAATAAAAACAAAATTAAATATAAAATCAATAATTTGAAAATTTCAAAGTATTATGTCAATTCACGTCAGTTATAAAGGACATGTTCAAAAATTTAAATTTTTTAAAGCAATTTGCTAAATTTGTAATATAAACTTTTCAACTTGCTTTTAATATTGCTTAATAAAAGAAAAGAGAATATTGGGTTTGGTGCGGAATATATACTAAAGGGTAGACTTTTAAATTAAATCTATTTATCTGTATCAGCTCAAATTTATATACACACATGGACAAAATAATAGGTGTGAATTTTTTTTTTGTGTTCAACAGCTTATTTTACGTATATTTTCCCATCAATAAAAAAAAGGCAATACAAATTTCATAACTGCATTTTCTTGATATATTACTTTCTGCAACCAAAAAGTTCTTCTAACTTATCAAAACTTCAAGTTTTTCTGCATACACCTATTTTATTGGCCAGCTAAATTTTGTGTCTCAGCAAATAAGCGCTTGGTAAATTTTATTGGCAAAAAAATTAAATCGGGAATTTACCGAATTCACACCAAAACAATGTAACCATATGTAAAAACTATTATGTTTATGTAGAAAACGTTCTGTACACATATTATATCAATACATTCAAAATAACAGTGGTCACACCTATTATTTTGTCCATGTGTGTATATATGAAATTTTTTGAGTCAGATTATTCACGATCTCCCTTAAAGAGCGCATAAATATTTTTTGGATATGTCACATCCACAAATCGATAATTTACCAAAATAACATTAATTATTAAAAAGTCTTCGTCTGTTTAAAAGTTGTTTACATCCGACTGCAACGTGTAAGCATATTTTATTGTTGGGAAACATAAACCTTTTACAAATAATAACGACTGAAAATCAGAAATGTTTGGTCTGCCACAAAAGGCGAAGAACTGAAATCGACTGACTCTTTGCTGATACCATTGACACTCGGCCCGCATATGTGGCCACTTGCGTGGCTGGGTCGAGCGGCGCGAGGGGGGCGAGCAACACTTAATGAATGGGAATTGCGTGACGGACTGGCAAACAGACAGTCAGACAGACAGACAGGGCCAACTGATGGAGCGAATGTCCAGCTGCACTGGCTGACTGGCAGCCATGACAATGGACATAGGTGACCCGGCACTGCAGTCAACAACAACTAAACGCAGACTTGCTAACAAAAAAAAAAAAAAATGGCGACCATTCTGGTTGAGGCTCGAGTTTCCCTCGCCCCTCAGTACAAAATGGGGCCAGAGACTGTTGAAGCTGCCCGCTGCACTTGTCGCATAATCCACACAATTTTTTCAACACTCTCTCAGCTGCTGCTGCTGCTGCTGCTGCTGCTGTTGTTGCTGCTGTTGCAGTGGCCTGGTATCAACACGGATCAAAGCGGCCATCTTTCTTGCACCAACACAATGGCCGCTTCCTGTTGTTGTCGTCTGCCGTTGTTTGTTGCTGTTGTTGCAGTATTTTACAACAATGCGACATCAAGCAGCGAACGCGTAAAGCTTATCATCAACGCATGGCCAGCTGAGCAGAGCACAGCAGCAGCAGCAGCAACAACAACAACAACAACAACAACATCAGCAACAATCAACAACAGCATTTTGTGCTGTTGACACTTTGGATTCGAGAATTTATGCAACTTAAAAGCGGTCAAGTTACGAATTTATGCATGGCACCATGCACAAACACATGCAGAGAGTCGCACACACACACACACACACACACACACACACACACACACACACACACACACACACACAGCTGGTGGGCGCAGACATATAAATATATGTTTGCATGCAGCTTTTTTTTTCTTGTTAATAGTGTTGTTGTTGCTGCTGTTGCATAAATTGAGCAGCGCCAGCTTCAGCTTCAGCTCCGGCTCCGGCACCGACACCGGCTCCGGCTGCGAGTCCGGCTCTGGCTGTGCAATCGGCGCTGCAATTGCTCGCCTGACACTTGCTGCTTACAGACTTCCGAGTCGGCCCTGAATCTGGCTCTGATGGCTTTTAATTTTTATTTTTATTTAAATTTTTTAAACATTGTATAAGCTCCGGATTTTCCCCTCGCTTTTTGTTGTTCTTATTTTATAAAGCTGCCTACTTTTCAAGTTATTTGTTTTTTGTTGGTGCGCATAAATTGGCAAGTTAACGAGTGGCAAGAAAAAAGCCGAGCATAAAGCCACGCACTCCAAACTGGACAGATATCGGCGGGGATTTATATGAACGAAAAAACTGAGGGGGGGAGGGCTTAAACGAAGACAAAGTTAAATATTTAATGTCCTCTGAAAGCTTCAAAAACTTCAGCTTAATCATAATGGCCGGAGACTCTTAAATGTGAGGTGGCAATTTTAAAGAACTATACTTAAAGTGAGAATTATGATAATAATAATAATTATGTAATAGTTATGAAAATTAAATTACTTAATATTGCTACTTTTTGGTCTACAATTTAACCAACTTTTATACTAGTTGCTTTGTAAAATGCGTTTTGTCTTTCTGCGATTAAAATGAAAAACTAATATTTTAACTGCAAATGAAATTAGAATTTAATTGGCTAGTAACCCCAATTACCTGAAAACAGCTTTCGGCAGAAGCCTTTTTCATTTTTCAGACACACCCACACACACACACACACACACACTTTAGTTGCATTGTGCAGCGTTTTAACCTCCGCGTTAACCAACACCAAAAAGCTTTCAGCTAGCCGCAAAGAACGCCAAGAACTAGGCCAGCAGCCGGCTCTTTGGAGTGGGTCGTGCTGATGTGCGGTCTCATCAACAGGCCGCCCGCCCCACCCCTTACCCTGCCCTGTGCCCACCCCCGTGGAGTCTCTGCCCCGCACCCTAAGTGCATTGCGCGCATTACATAATAAATTCTCAGCTTATTTGCATAGTTTTGCGGTTGTGAGCAATGTCCAAGCCAAGTTAATGGAATAAATTTCGCAACGAGTTGGTTAAACAGACTTTAACAGCTCATTGCAGTTGGCGCTAAAAACTCTGCCACCATTTTTTGCAAGCGAGCTTAGACGGGGGGAGGGGCGAAGGGGGCGCACAGCAATTACAACAAGTGCCAAATGCACATCAGCAACAATAAAGCACCAAGGCAATAACAAAACAGCAGCAGGTCACGCGGGCCGAGGCTGCGACTGTGACTGGGACTGTGACTGGGGCGGGGGGTGGGTGTGTCTGGAATTAGAGCTAAAGAAATACGCCGCTGCCGACTTTTCAACAACTGTCGTCGACTGGCGGCTGTCGCCGGAAGCGCAAAGTTGCAGGCAGGCAGCGGAAACAGCAGCGCAGTAAAAGTCGCACTACTACTTCTGTGGTTGTCAGTTGTTTTAACAGCTTAACCACCCCTTCTCCCCCCGCCCAGCCCAACCCTGCTACCGGCCCGGCCACGGTTCGGGCCGTTGATTGCCCCGGAAATGTGCTGTCAATTTACGCGACGTCAACTTTTAAGTTCTGCCCTTTAGTTTGATTTGCACTTTGCGCTTAACTTGTAATTGCTGTGTAACGGTAAAATTATACAACTCCTAGCAACCATACAATATTGACTCGAAACCGAAGGCCTTTTGTGTGCCCCGCCCGCCGCCCCATTGCGAACGCAATGTTTTTTTTTAAGCTCGCAGCTCGCGTAAACTTTGCGCAATTTTTGGCGCCTACAAAAAGTAAACTTTAAATATTGACAGCAACTATCCGAAACTCATGCGGTTTAAATACCCTGTACCACACTGCAGCATTCAGTTTTCTGCTTTTTTTAATCTACCTTACAGTTCACGCATTTTATATTGATAAAAGTTCTTCGTAAGACTCAGCGGATTCTTTGACAGTTTTGATGGCAGTTATTAATTTATACACTTTTTCAATTTGTCAAGGCAAATGATATTGAAAGCAGGTACGTCATAGAAGAACAAGAGCAAATATGTAAAGATACCCTCTATTTCGATATCTGGTTTTTAGGTATGCTAAAATAATATTTATCATATTTTCTGACCAAGAAATCCTAAAAAATGTTGACATAGCTTCCATATTTCCGTAAATTTGTCAAAACTGAACCAATTTTCATTTAAATCCTGATAAATTCTCTAGATATTCATTTAAAATATGTGCATTTTTGAAATTAAAATTTTTTAAAATATTTTGTCTTTTTTTTTCAAAATTTAGAATTGCGAATTAATATTTTTCATCAATTGTACTTGTCATAATTAGTATAAAACTAACATTAAGTGTGATTCTGAGCTAGTCACATTTTTATCAAAAATCATGCAAAAATTTAGGATGTACTGTTTCTAAAATACATTCACTATTAAAAATAAAATTGTATTATTTTTCTGAAAAATTCACTTGCTAATTTTAGAAACTACTTTGAATGTGTATTGCGCTACCGGTTATACCTGATACCAAAGTTTGTTTTTTTTGTTTTTAAAATATCCTTATAATTAAAAGGCATACAGAGCATAATTGAGTGTATATATATATGTATATAGAGACGTGTTGGGATATTAACAACATTATACTTCGCCTGTTGGTTTCAGGCTTGTGAGGTATTTTATGATGCCAGTTCAGCTGCATGGCAGATAGCACACATAAAATATTATGCCAAAAACTTACAGCGCACATCCTGGGGCACTTGATGTCTTTAAGAGCGGCCTACCTTAACATAAACACTTCAGAGCCAGGCGGAGAAGAGTCTGGGCCTTCAGATAAGGGCACACAGTCCGTGTTGACAGCACGTGAGTAGAGCAGAGCAGAGAGCAACTGACCGACTAGTCTGGAGGGAATTATTACTAATGTCATAGAGCGAGGCGACAAAAATATATAGTCTTTTGGTGCTAGTCTCATTCTGGCTATGCAGAAAAACCGTCTGGCCAAGGGGAGCAAGACGGAGGAGCATCAATCACAAAAGAATTATGTTGGGGTAAACAAAAGCATTTGTCATGAAACAGCAGACAACAACAACAACACATGCTGCTGCTGCTGCTGTTGGTGCAAGTGCCAACGGATTGAGGACATTAGCTTGAAAAGCTGGTCGTGGGCAGGATTGCAGGATCGGGTGGCTGGTCTGTCAACTGTTGGATGGCCAAAAGTTTAGCCCGCACAGAAAAACCAAGGCACATAAATCTGTGCCCAGCAAAAAGGTGTGTCCATGTGGTAATCTGTGTGTGTGTGTGTGTGTGTGCGTGTATGTGAGACTTTTGAGTAATTGCGCACATTTAAAATTCTTTTCACACTTGATGCCAAAGGCAAGGCTCACTTGCCCACTTGTCCGCTGGGCAGTTTTTTCTTTTTTTGTTCCAATTGAAGTTTGGGGTCAACATTCGCCAATTTCTCATCAAGTATTTATGCATAATTTTACAAAGTGCACACGCGTTGCAGCCACACGTGCCACGCCCCCCCTGCGGCGCCCAACAAAATGTGCAATGGTGGTTGGGATCGCTTAGCCCTGTTCCTATTCTGGCTAAAGACTTGGCCGTAGTTATTAAATTTTATGCACTTGCTGCAAGTCATTTTCTCAGCCACATTCCCGCACACCAACGCATACACACCCAGGCATATTGGTTGGGTTTTGGCTTCGAGCTTCTTGGCTAAAAATTTGCATTTAAATGAGCTTAGCCCAAAGGCAGCGTATCGAAACTAAATATTTGCCATGTGCGCCAAAGCAACGACAGTGGCAGGTTATTTTTACAACTTATGCAGCACTGCACACATGTACACAAATATTGAGCAACACAGAACACACACACACAGAGAAGTGTTGCAAGATGCTCGCTCTGGGAGATAACCTATCGAAACGAGAGTTTCGAGTTTCAAACCAAAAATTATTTAAAAATTGTATACAAATTACTTAACACAAAAAACGGTTTTGGTGTGAATATAGAATTTAAAAAATATTATATTAATTATTTTTCAATTATATTATTATATTTTACACCAATTGAATGCACCAAAAGTTATCAAAAAGTTAAAAAAAAATGTGTATTTTCTATCATTATTTATTTTCTAATTGATAAGCAATTAGTTAATGCTTCTTTAAAAGTGATCTGCAAAAAATACCAAATTGTATTATAATCCCTGTTTCAATCTGTGTTCGTTTCATTTCGACAATCTGCATTTCAATTTAGATTATTTCACACGTAAAATAATGCGCTTTGATTTCTTTTTTAAACTGTTTGCTCTTAAGAAAATATTATTGCGAATATCAATTGCCAACGAATTGTCGTAAATAATCGTCTTATGCACTTTAATTGTTCTTTGTTATATTTTCTGTGAAAATTTAAAGTACTAATGCCCAAAAGCCAAAAACCGACAATATGCCTTAAAGCATTATTCGACTGGCAACAAACGCAAAAGAGAGGCAACTAGAAAAACAACAACAAAAATGTGTACAAATCAAATAGAAACTGCATCAAGCGGAAAACAAAGTGACCAAAAATGTTTTGCAATTTGTTGCTTATTTTCTTATATTTTTATAATATTTTACTAAATTACTTACACAATTTTTGGAGCGCAGCTGTTGCCCAAACAGCAACAACACAAATATTTAGAATGCATACAAATGCACGGAGCGAGCGGCAAGCGGGAACGGCACTAGAAAACTAAGTGGCTACCAGACAGTTGGGGGGAAAGCCGGAGGAAAACTTTGTGCTAGCTGCACAAAGTCAGAGAGCAGGTTGAGCAAACTAATTGAAGCTGCCCTGGGCGCACTCGTAAAGTGTGCCAAATTTTGAGGAGCTTGTGGTTTGCCTACTTTAAAATTGACTAAGCACCGAAAGATGCAAAAAAACAACTAAAACAGAAACAGGCCTTTAGTCAATGTGCTAAATCAACTGTCAGGCCGTTTACCGAACCAATGATTTTTTGACAGGAATATGGTAAAAAGCTAAGCAACGTACTGGCATAACCAGAACAACAATATCCACAACAGCAAGAACAACACATTTAGCAATTACAACAGTTTGCGCGACTTTCATATACCCTGTTCGCTATTTTGAAAAGCATTCATGCACTCATTAGCTAAGCTTGAAATAAAGCAACTCAAAAGCGGAACAAACCATTTTAGAAAAGAAATAATTGATAAATTATATTATAAAAAATAAATTATTTTTGGGAATAATAAAAATAATATCATTAAATCTGAAAATGATGTTAATTTGTATTTAATTTTAAAATTTTAAACGCGTTAAATAATAGTATCTGGCTGTAGTTGAATAAATAAGATTTTGTTCAACTATACCCTGTGCTACCCTGTGTTTGTAGCGACAACAACTTAACTACATAAACGGGTACTCCCCCGATCTGCAGGCGCCCCGCTATCGTTGCTGTTTTCTATTCATTTGCCGGCGACTGGGGGCACTTTTTGCACAGCGTTGATTTCCGTTGCTGTATGTAAAAGTGCAACTTGAGGCGCACTCGCACTCAAGTGTGTGTTGAGTTGTGTGCTGGTGTGTGTGTGTGTGTGTGTGTGGAAGAGAGTGTGTGTGTCGACTGGATGCAAGTGGTTAGAAAACTAAACTGTTGCCATGTGACAAGTGGCAGCTTGACGACTACTATAGGAATGAAGGAGATGCCGACGAGGACTCCGGCGACAGCAACGACGTCGACGACGACGACGACGACGGCGACAGCATCAACGTCAGCATCAATGACGCTTGGCGCGCACTTTGCAACAAACAAAACGGGCCAGAAAGCTGCACCTGCTGCGATACAACTGCGAAGGCAGATGGCGATGAGGATGGCTGTAGTTGTTTTAGTTAAAAACTCGAGTGCACACTCAAAATTGCCACAAAAGGCAGCGACGAGGGGAGGAGGAGCAACAACAGACGCCCATTTAAGCACTCAAGTAATGAGTCGCCTCGGCTGCAAGTGCAGTCAAAAGGGTTAAGCACTGGAATTTAACACACACACACACACTCACACACTCAGCCATGCAACAATGTCTATTGAACCCCACGCGGCGGGGTTAAAGTTGAAGCTGCCTCAACAACAATATACACAAAGCCAGAGCTGAACAAAACAGTCGCTTGTTCGCACAATACGTGGAAAATCATTTAACACCAAAATCGGATTATGAGTCGCATATGGGGGCCAAGTCAATACGTAAGACGCTTGAGCAGATTTTCAAGGCTTGGCCACCAGGCAACAGGCAACGGGCAACGCGCAACGCGCAACGCTCAACGGGCAACGGGCAGCAACAACAATTGAAAATCATTTGAAACCTTTCAAACGCCGCACAAAAGAAATTGATTTCATTTCAACACTCGCCCTGAAGATTTGATTTAAATTTACACGACAACCTCCTCAAATCACGCCGAGCATTACTCCAGCTGAATAAAAATGTGAACGAGATGTGGGGCACGGGGCCGGCCGATGTGGCCTCCGATGCAGCTGTCTGTTGCACTTGCCGGTCAAAGTGAGAGATGCATAAAAGATATGGCTGGCAGAAATTCAATATTGTAGGCAGGCGAAAAGAAGCGAATTGGAGCGCATTTAATACTCAGCCGGAAAGTAGGCAATGCAAATATGGCGAACAAAGTGTTGAAGGATGCAATTATTTGTGTAAACGAGCAAGAAAAGAAATTAAATAATGTCCAAGCCATTCGCTTCCAATACATTTGCGCACGCTCATCCTTAAATCAGCAAAAAGCCAGAGCCAAAGATTTTATATTATTAATTTAATATGCAGAGCAGACAATAACAATAAAAACATAATAAATATATAAAAACACAAAAATTAAAAATGTACTTTTCGACTTGATAAAATAACTTAAAAGCAATTTCTAATTTTGAAAATGTTGGTATGCAATTTAATATTAAAACTATTTATGTTTTAACCGAGGAGCTTGCAAAATAAAGCAATCCATTTTAAAATGAGAATTTTGTTTAGCTTTAACCAATTAGTTTAAAAATGAAAATTATTATATCGAAAATTTTTTATTTAAGAAATAAAATAGAATTATGATAATAATCAACTTTAACTTTTATCTAAGTGCTATTTATAAAACAAACTCATGCTTAAGGGACCAACTATCATGTTTGAATATCCGTATAAATCTAAGATGTGCGTATCAAATTTACTTAATTTAACACACACACACACGCACTGGGCGCACCTTCTCCTTTTTACCTTTGTGAGGGACAACGAGAGGAGCAAACCTTCCAGCTAGTTAACTTCCAGGACATTGGGCTTGGAAATCGGCTTAACTAATTTTGGACGCCGTAGAAAGCCCTTCTTAGTAATTCAATTAGCAGTAAATCTTTACAAATAGGAAGCTACGCACAGCTGGTCACGCATACATGGACAGACTTTTTAATATAAATTATGTGAAGCTGAGTGCCGAAACTGCCTTGGCTAGTTAATAGTTGTGCCTTTTGGTAACAAAAGGCTTACCTCCGGCCGGCCGTGGGCGGATTTATCTCTTCTATTTTGTAATTTTTAATTTCGTAACTAATGCGATTATTCACGGCTGAGGGCACACGCTGGCAATAAAAATGACCAACGTATAAGCCACGTTTAACACTCGGTTTATTTTTAGTTAACATCCCAGGCACCACCCAAAGAGTAAAACAAGTATATGTGCCCCAATCGAGTGTGACCGACTGGAAGTTACCCTACACCCATCTAGAAATAAAAGTACATAATGTAAATAACTGATCTACAATAAACTAAAACTATCTAAATTGATCAATAATACAATGTTATAAAAAATAATATCGTGTACTCAAAAGTTTTTACCAAATTCTGTATTTCTATATCACTGTCATATCATATCAAATTGCACAACTTTTCCAGGTAACAGGGTATAACAAGTGAGAACATTGCAATCGGTTGCAACCGACTGCACAATACGCTATTTACAGCAACGTTTGAGTATTATTTTTCAAAGTATGAATTAAGGAATTATTGAATCGTGCCAAAATTATATTTATTTCGACATGCCCTTTAAAACTGTACTTCAATGTGCGTGATTATAAAACCTATATACTCTAATTCGCTTAGTGTAATAGAAAGCAAAGCAAAGCAAAAAAAAATAATAATAAAACTAGTGCTTAGTTCAAACTTTAAGCTTTATAGTTGCAAGCCAAAATACAAAAAGGCTAAAAGCAGAGGCTGACTTAAAGAGCACGAAGCGGGCATACTCTTGTCAAATTATTGAACATATTAGCTCATGACAGCGTTACCAAGATATTATACCTATGTAACAGTAGCTGCAATTATTAGCGTGTAAATGTATAAATTCCATGATCATAATGATTTTTGAAAATTTAAACTTAAATTACATATACATATATAATAATGTACACATGCATTTCAAAATTATTAATATTTCTTCAAGTTTCTCAAATTGCATTGCATATCCAAAATTCCCTCGGTGGGTCTATTAAAACTTCGTACAAATTGTCACCGAATGCAGCGAGCCGTGCAAATCGCACAGAAAGTTAAAAACGACCAAAGTCCGCACCGGACGCAGTTCTTGGCTTGGGTCTCGCACCCAGTCCAGTCAGCTGGTCAGCTGGCCATTTGCCATGACTGGAACTTAAAGTCCTGTCTCGTGCCCATTTACAGTTATGACCGCTTAAAGAACTACCCAACACTTAACATTTAATTAAAATTTTGCCATTACGAGTCCGAGAACCGTCGTCCGATTCTCTCGCTAACAGTGTTTAGTTTGAGGAGCCAACAATGTTGCAGTTTCACTTTGCCTTAACTGTTAAGTATCCCAATGAACTTGGCATCCAGTTCTGCGAGCAGTAGACACACTACACTAATTGGCCCATGTAAAATGCTTACTGACCTGCGCCGGCATTGTTCAGATCCAAATCCGAGAATCTGGCCATTGTTTCGCATTGGCATCGACATCGCTCTGTTCATTGGCTTCGGCTTTGGCTTTGGCATTTTGGCAATTAATTTGTTTCATTGTCTCTGTCTGGCTGACTTAACAGCCAGTTTGAGGCGGGCTGCACAATATCCCCTGCTGCAGCATCTCAGCTGATGCGGCACCCATTGCTATTCCTCAGCCCTGACACATATCCGAAAATGTCTTCAGAAATTCCTTTGTGTGCATGCACGTGCCAACAATGTATGCATATTTTGTGGGCGTTTTGTTGTGGGCCAGAAGAGGTTCGTGTACTGTTGGTCTGATGTGGGTGTGGCATCAAAGTGCATGTAAAATACGTGCCATGCATGCCCAAGCCGCGTGCTATTTATTTTTATTACGCAGAGCATCCAAAGTTTTACACATTACTTTTATTCTGTGCATAGCAAGTTTCGCAGTCCCGGATAGAGTACAAAATCGCATAGGTGGCGCCCAAGCGACAAGCTGCTTCAAAAGCGCCAGCTCCACTCCTGACATGTTTAATAAATGGCAGTTGCTGTCAGGGGGCCACATTGTTTGTGTTGCTTAACCTTCAAGAAACTGACTGCACAACTTTTCCGCTCCCCCGCCCCCGACATATTATAATCTATGAAATATGAGTTCAAGCTTAACAAAGCAATGGCGCATGTATCTGCATACATGTGTGTGTGTGTGTCTGTGTAACAGGTATATGCATGAACCCTCAATGGGGTTTTATATAAATTGTTCTTATTCACTGACAACATATGCTTCAGTTTTCCTTAAGAGCATCAGTTTACTTATGGAAGACACTGTTAATCTTAGCAAAATATTTGGTTTTCGTTTAACATCGGCACAATAAACAATATCTTGCTAATCTATCAGTTTATATATTTTCATGTTAGATATATTTTATATATAGATTTCAGAAATGCAGAATATCATTTATTTCTATTTATATTTGATGAACAAAATATAATTCATAACTTTGTTACCATCATACACACAAAATACGAAACAATTTTTAGGATCATTCGACTATAAAAACAAAAACGTAAAAAATTCAACAAATGTATGTTTTAAAATTTTTACTAGTTATACATCGCTTTATTTTCTATAAAAAAAGACATTTTAATCCGCTTTAGGTTTGCAATAATATGTTACGAGAAATCGCTCTAAAAACAAAACTTTTCAGTTTGTAAAGGAATAGAGTATTCCAAATTCCTTATGCGACGAAATTGATGTGTTTATTTTGTTTACACGATGGCAAAATATTTGTGGTGCATATATGAAAAATAAATTATGCAACGAACCAAACGAGCCGTTCGCATTGCAGCTTCATAGGCCTAATTAGCGACTGGCATGGCCCAAACGAGGCGCCATAATCAAATTACAGAGAATGCGTTGTGTGTGGGTGGCCATATAAATTTCTGCAATTTTCATTACAAATTAAGAATTGATGGCAAAAAAATTGCGGCGCAATTAAAAAGGCCGGAGTCGAAATGGGTGTGGGCATGACCGGACCACAGATACCCATAGTTTAGCACCTAGCGATGGCTATAAAAATGTGCAATTTTCACAACACATATTTCCCTTTTGGCAACAAGCCAGCAACAAACAATGAACACAAAAAAAAAAAAATAAAATTCTATATAGAAACCAAAAAGGGAAGCAAAAAATTTGCAGGCCGTAAATAACCGGGGAAGCCAAGTAAACAGCGACTGGCAGCCGCAAAAGCCAAAACTCACTGCGAATGCGAATATTCTTGGAATTTTCATTTGTTGTAGCGAGTTTCGAGTTGGCAGAACTGTTGGAAGGGGGGGTGCGGGGTGCGGGATGCGTTGTTGGTGTTGGTTACTGGTGTTGAGGTCGCATAGTTAGAAATGCCCCATCCGATGCTGTCAGACCAATTTGTCGCTGTGTGTGTATGTGTATTTGTATGTGTGTATGTGTGTGTGTTCGTGTAATGGCCTTGCTGCTGCTGCATTGTCGCTTCATTTTTGCAGCAAAGTGTGGCAAAATATGTTGACAGGAAATGTTATGCGAATTTCACTGCGTATAAAATGAAATTTACGTGAGTTTCTGGCGCGTTCTCTTTTCGCCGTTGTTGTTCTTGCCGATGTTGTTATTGTGCCAGGATTGCATTTGGTAATAAGTTGAAGGTATATTTGAACTTTAACAAAAACACTCAAAACAATTGAGACAAGAAACAGGTAGGCCTTCGATACATATGAACGGTATTTCAAAATAAATAAGAATATGTACATTTTTGTAGGTTTGATCACACAAGTAATTATAAAGTGGGAAATACGTAATTTGCTACAATTTAAAATCTTGTATTATTCAACTGATCTCCAGTTAAATAATATTAGACACGCGATTACTATATAAACGTATAAACTTTACCAGCTATATAACCTGGCCCGATATTCATTATTATACAGTCGACAGTTTTCTGTTGCGTGTTGCGTGTTGATTGACGGCCCGATTAGAAAATTACAATATGCAATATATATATATATATAATAAACGTATAAACTTTACCAGCTATATAACCTGGCCCGATATTCATTATTATACAGTCGACAGTTTTCTGCCCAGCTCTAAGCTATTTAGCTTTGTAATGGAAGCAAGCGCAAGGAACACAGTTTTTCTAATTTTACTCGCTTTTCTAGCTGTTATCGTGCAGGTACAGAGGATATTTAATCTATATATGTTTTGGAAATTTGAAAATACATTGGCTTCTATAATGTTACCAGAGTGTTCTCGATAAGGATGAGGATGCCATGATGAACACCTGTTTGGCTGAGAACAACATTACCAAAGACGAATATGACATATGGGTTAATGAAACCAGCGTGAAAAAAGATAAGATCAAATGGGATATGAAATATAAATGTTTTTTATATTGCATATTACACAAATCGGATATGCTGGATGATAGCGGGCGTTTCGTCGTGAACAAGATGCTCGGATATGGGGCCCGAGACGCGAGTTATCGCGAAGCCGTCTACAAGTGCAAGGAACTGCACGATAAGCAAATAGATTACTGTGAATATGCCTTCAATATTTATTATTGCTTGCTTAACAGTTGAGGACTCAGATTGATGATCAACATATCACGGAATCTTGAGAAATCAGCGATGAGGGGATTGCTATGGCACTAAGAACTAAGCAGAATGATGATCTCCAATTTTAGGAGCACTTTAAATATAGATCTGACTTGAGTTATTTAAAAAAAAAAAATTATTGTTCTTTCGTGTCAATCTTTGATATACAAATAACTTTATAAAATGCTGTTCACAGAACAATAATATAATTTGTATTTATTATTTTTCTGTGCATTTATATATAAAAACAAGTGAGATTGCTCTAGTCGGGACCGCCAGACTAGTAGATACCCTGAACCCAGAAATTAACACATTCACACAAACTATCGGCACTTGTTGAGTATTGAGCCTGTTAAAAATTAAAAAAAAAAAAATTACTTATAATTACCAACGGAAAAAAACTCCACACCGGAAATCGAAACCGCTGAACCGTCGTCTTAAATTGCACAACTCTTATCGACAGCACCAAAAGAAAAACGAAAATTCTGCACATGTCAAATATTAATAATAATAATTATGAATAACAAAAAAGAGATGAATTCAACATTAATCAACCGCGCACAACTCTTACCAACTGCGCCACTCTTTTACTTAGCTATTTTGTGTTTAAATTTAACTAACCCGTTGCAAAAAATTCCTAGCAAAGAGCATCAAAATGTGTGTACAAACCAATTGGCACGTGTGTAGTATTTGATTTGCGGTTTTAATGGTTTTGTCGATACTGTAGGCAATTGGGGGGAGGTATCTAAAATCTGAAATAATTTGAATCTTTATTTGCTTTACGCGAACATATTGAAACATATTTGGCGGCTTTAGCTTTTATAGTTTAGAAGTTATGATTAAAAAACCGAGTCAAAAAAGCGATAACTATCAATAGAATAATAATTATCAATAAGAAAGCGTAAAGAGTTATTGATCTTTTGAAAAAAACTTGATATGCGTATGGTATGTACTATCAGCTTTCTAGCTTTTCTAGTCAGACAGACGGACATGGGAAAATCGACTCGGCTAGTGATGCTGATCAAGAATATATATGTATAGTTTATAGGGTCGCAGGTGCATCCTTCTGCCTGTTACGTTCATTTGCACAAACCCAATTTACCCTTTTTACCCATTTTCAATGGGTTCAGGATATAATTTAAAAAAATTTGCCAGTTTTTACCATCCGAAATATCTTGTTGCTTTCTTAAGCAAGCAATCGATTTTTGCAAAGCCACCCTAGCTACCGTTATCTGTGGTCCTAGTATAATACTAACTGATTTTTTTAAATCTCTACTCGACAGCAATTATTTGCTCGCCACGTTAAATAATTAAATAAATTGGTTAAGCCTCAGTGCAATAACTGTGTGTCTAAAAATTAAAGCAGTTATTTTTTAACTAGACGGATACTCATCTGGTTTTTTAATTATTCACTTTTTGAAAGACCACGCAGGGGTAATTAAACATAATCAATTTTAATTTTTTGTAACAAAAGCGTTGCATTCATCAAGGGAATTTGTGAATTTAAGAGAACTTTAAACGCGAGTGTATAAAAACCCATGGACAATTCAGATCAACAGTTAATAGCTTTCACCTGGGCCAACTGGAGTTAACACGAGTTGCCAAACATATTCAAATATTTTAATAAAATAAACTTTAGATTTTCGTAATTAATAACTTAAATGAAATGGTAAACCTTAAAATAACAACAAGTTTGTTGATTTCTTTTGCATTTCTTCTTCTTGTACAAGTAAGTTTTAGCACAAGAAGATAAGAAAAACTCTTATTTAAACAAAATTTTAGGGCTTAAACGTGCCTGGCGATATTGAGAAGAAATGCTTGTCTGACAATAATGTCNAGCACAAGAAGATAAGAAAAACTCTTATTTAAACAAAATTTTAGGGCTTAAACGTGCCTGGCGATATTGAGAAGAAATGCTTGTCTGACAATAATGTCACCAGAGAGGAGCTGTTATTGAAAATTGATCAAGCACTTGCCGCAGATAATTTGGGGAATGTTGGTGTGGAATATATGTGCTATGTGCATTGTGTGGCTGCCGATGTGAACATTTTGGACAGTGATGGACACGTGGACATTGAGGTGCTCCGAAACATGGAACATTTGTCAGAAACAAACACTGAAGTTGCCAGGGAATGTAATCGAGTGAATAGTTTGCAGGAAAAGTGCACTTATGCCTTTAAGATGTTGCTGTGTCTGATCAAAAACTTTCGGCAAACCGAATATCTTAACGTATCTCCGGGCAGACAGTAAAATTAATTAAATATCTATAAAAACAATTACGATTTTCAATCAGAAGTGCAAATAAAGCAATATTAATATTATAAAAATAGGTATTTCCATTCGCTTTGTTTTGCCGCTTTCTAAAAATGATAAATTAAAATGTGGCTATAAAAACAACCGTCGAATGCTATAAATTAATAAGCTGACCGCGTTTGGCTGATTTGCATAATTAAATGAAATTGCACTGCGTACCACGGGGCGTATGAATCAAATTAATTGCATTGGCTTGCAGGTTTAATTGATTTGCGATAACTTTGTGCATGACTATATTCTATTCGCAGCACAGAGCGGCAGTTAGAAATATCATGCGATATACTCGTCATACAATAATAATAGATGATTGCTGATATCAGCCCGAAGGCCCGTTCCACGTGTTGTTGTTATTGGTGCCGGTGCTGTTGTTGTTTGCCGTGTTCCAGGAAAAAACATTTTGCTCTTCACAATGCAATTCCGTTACAGTTTTACGCTGTTTTTCTTTATGCCAGCAGCGCATGCAACGGAAGTTGTCACGATGCATTGTTGCCGTTCTTGTTGCTGCTGCTGCTGTTGTTGCTGTGTGTGAAAAGAAAAGGCGCACAACAGCAGCTGCAACACCCACACACTTGACTGGCTCCGGTTTTGCCTCTGGCTGCCATTGTTGGCTCGGCTTTCGATTGTCATTTCAACTTTACGCGCTTTGCATACATGTATGTGTGTGTGTGTGTGTGTGTGGGCGTGCCACATTAGCGGCAAAAAGAAAAATATGGCCATGTATTGTCAACACGCCCGCCCACGCGTCGTATGAGTAACGTGGCCGCATCTGCCACGTTCCTCGTGCCATGTCAACATGCAAAACAACAACGAGGCGGAAGCGCATTGTAAACGCGACACGACTCCTCTATGCAGCACACCCAAACACGATGAGGTGCCTGGTTTTTTGGCTGGAGCTGTTTACGGGAATGGAGCAATTATAATTTCGTAAATCGACGGAAGTTGTTGTAAAAGCACACACACACACACACACACTCACACAAAAAAAAAACATTGCCTCCAAAGAGCAATAAGATGGTAATTGGTGCATGTAAACGCCAAAGGGAATTTTAAATAAATAAATAAATATAAATATTTATAGTCCGTTAAAGGACATTTTTTTAACCAATTATAAATACTGCTCGTATTTTATTATATTTTTTTCCATTTAATTTTTGTAGAGTTATGCAAAAATACATGAAGAAAATTACAATTCGTAAATCATATGAAAAAGTTGCTGTAAAATTCGAAAGGTATTCAATATCGATTTAAAATGAAGAATTCATTTTGAGAAAAAGTAAATCAACATTTTTGGTATTCCATTTAAAAGAAAATCTGTAAACGTCTTCCAAACATTGCTAGCTATATTCATACACATAGATATAAGTTTATAATCATTATAAATAAGCTACTTAAAGAATTTTTAAATACAGAATTCTGATTAACGAAAACATTTACAATTAACAACAAATTGATCACTAATCAGATATTACATTATTTTAATTTTTCTTAATTTATAACAATGTTATTTAAACAAATTTGAATAGCATCGATTGTGGTTCAGTTTCTTTTACAGTCAAGTAATTTAATTCGACGGGAACAACTACACTGCACTACACACTTCAACAACTGTCAATAAAGTACTTGGCATGTCTCAAAAACGAAAAAAGGAATAACACTTTTGTGCACTGTCCTTGCAACCGAACTGAAAAGGCGGCCTTGCTTTTGCCACAGTTGCAGCTGATTCTGCTGCTGCTGCTGATGCTGCTGCTGATGCTGCAGCTTCGAGTGTGCTTATCAAGAGACACACGAGGCACTGACATGCACTCACAGGGAAAGGTAAGTGGAGCAAGGACGAGACGTGAGGATCACAGTCTAGAGATGACGAGGCGGCGAAGCGAAGCGCGTAAGTTTGTAGTTTTTCTGCAGCATTTTCCTTTGGGAAAACTCGCGCAAGTTCTGCGTATGACTGCAGGCACGTCTCTGTTTGTGTGCGTCTGAGTGTGCCAGTGCATGTGTGTGTATGCGAGTGTAAGTTGATTTATGCCACTTTGTACACTTGTGTGTGTGTGTGTGTGTGTTTGTAAGTGCACGGCTGCTGCATAAATGATTTATTGCTATTCCCGCGACAGTTTCGTTTCGCTTTCGTTTGCCGCTTTGCAACAACTGGCAACATATGGACACACACTCACACACCCACACACACCCGCACACACAAAGAAGACAAAGGCTTGGAAACACAAAAACTGTCGCACTTTTCGCTATAATAAATAATTATAATTGTTTTCTTTTTGTCCCGAACTCCTCGACGTTACCCACACGCGCATTAATAAACCTTATAAATATTTAAGTTGTGTGAAAAATTGCCGTTCCGAGGTGACAGTTAATGGAAATGCGGGTAATTGAATGTGCCACACAGAAAATCCATTGTCAGCCAACGGCAAAGGCAACGGCAAAGGCAGCTGCACTATATGCCTGGCAGCCAGGTGTTAAGCCACGGCTAAAATTTGCATAATGTCGATATAAAGCAAGCCCGATACAAGATATTTTTTGCCTGTTGCATGACAAAATGACAGCACAAAAGCTTCAAATAAAGGTGGAAGCTAATAGAATGTCAACCGCCTGCCACTTGATTTGCAGCTACAGTGGAGCGTCTATAAAACGGAAATCTCTCCACAAAATATTATTGAACATTTAAAAAATACATTTTTTAATTCACAGACTTTCTTTTCAAGCATAAATTGTTATTTACAGAAAACCAAGTAAAATTATCTATCTATAAAATTAAAAAATATATATATTAATATTTACTTAATTTCTGCGGCTCTAAAGAAATGTTTTTATATAAATATTCTGAACACTTTATTTAAAACTATCTTTTCAAGCATACAGAAAACCAAG
>SCDT01000297.1:49030-59508 GCA_004143765.1 Drosophila melanica
AAACTACATTTTTAAGCCTACATATTTATTTGCAGAAAACCAAGAAAAAATAAAATTATCTATCTATAAAATAAAAAAAATATTTATAATTACTTAATTTTTGCGACTCGAAAGAAACTTCTGTGCAATGTTAAATATTTTAACAATTTATTGAAATAATTTGTCCATACAGAAAGGGTTTTACTGACTCAGATTTATTAAAATATGTTCTTTGTAACGGATTTAATATTTTGTTAGGAATTTAATGCGTTTTTGTCTGCCTTTCAAGGCATAAAATTGACAATTTTTGGCAAAAATGCTCAAAGCGCAACTTCTTCGCCTTCCGTCGCTGGCAAAAGCAACATCAAAGTTCAAACTTGGAGTTTGGTCACCCAAATATCTTTATTTCCGTCTGTTTTCACCAGCGTAGCCACGAAAGGGAAATGCGCCCACCGGAAACAGGAAGTGCGCTTCATGCAGCATTTATGAAAAAAAAGCCAAAAAAAAGCTAGAACACAACACAACTTATACACAGAAATGAAAAAAAAAAATAAGGGAATAGGAATACGAAACAAAAGGCGTCGGACCCAAATAAGAAAATTGACGCGTAAAATTGTCACAAAATGTAAATATTACAAATACTGGTGCAATTGCAAAGGTTTAATTAAATTTACAATTTCTGCTTTGTGCTGGCAAACAAAAATGCCGAAAATTGGCCACAAGCATTCTGGCATTGGGCCGAACAAGTGCATATAGTACATAAATATTTGAAAAATCTTCTCACATGAATAATTTCGTTTAAATTGCATACATAATTTGCAGTCGACAATTTAATAAATATTTCTGGATTCCAATTGAATTTCCATTTTGCACTTACTCTCGCCATGCCAATTGGCAAACATTTCATACCAAGCAGCATATAATTCAATGTTGTATACACACACACACGCACACAAAAACACAACAACAACAACCTGCACTGCAGCATGTTGTATTTTAATGTTCGACATAGTCGCAGCAACAAAAAGCATTGCAGTATTTGATGCACATATTGAGTACATTTCCACGTTTACTCAAAAATCCAAGGCGCACTGCGAGGCAAATTGCACCAAAATAAAACTTATGTGTACACATTTTTTTTAAAGGAACGAATTCCACAATTACAGAAAGTAATACAATAAAAATAAGCACCCATAATGGAAAAGTGTGAAAAATATATACAGGCTTTTGAATAGGATACATAAATCTAACTAAAACTTGTTTTTTAACTCCGAAATTTTAAGAAAATATCTATTACTTTATCATTAAGAAATGTTGATAAGTCAAAATATATATAATTGCTTGGCTAACTCTACTTTACTTTTATTCAGCTACATATCAGTTTCCATGCAAGGCTCTTTGCATATGTCTCCAGTTTTTTTGTGGATCTGGTTGTCTTCTCGCTTTTGGGTGCCATCAAACCGAAACACGCACGGCATACGCATAAAGCGGAAAACATTTTTACACATGTGACTGACGCTGATTGCGTTTGTCACGTCGCCGAAATAAAATTGCAACCCATTCCGCAAACCTGATCCAGATGCCGATCCATTGCCAGGCAACTAAGCGACCCGGAAAGGTGGCGAACGCACACACAGAAAAGCCGCAAAAGGCGGAAAAGGCAAAGGAGGCGCCGCAGGCATACAAAAGAAGAAAGAAAAACACGAAACCGTAGTCCAAACTGAAACGAAGGCCCCACGTTGTCCGCTGACAGTTGTCAACGTTTTTTTTTTTTGTGGATTTCTTGCATTTTTTTTTTTTTTTGTTGCTTTTTGTTTTTACTGCTCTGCTGTGCCCCAAAACTAGGCAACGGAATTGCAGTAAAATCGTCATCGATGAACTCGACGCCGCGTCGCGTCGACCTCTTTGCAACACACACGCACACACACACACACATAGACTTCGCACACACGCTTGTGTGTGTATGGCCTCGGCCTCGGTAACGGCACATTGCGTATACGTAACGTTGTGCATATTGGGTTGCCATCACAGATTGTCGCAGTTGCGGCATATTTGCATAATTTAGCGATTGAATTTTATGTTCAAAAGCAAAACAGCGCATCTGCTGCTCTGCTCTACTCGTATCAGCTGCTGCTGGCGAACTTCTTGCCGCCTCTGCGCACACATCAAACAGGCTGTGGATTTATCCATTTGCTTTTTACTTATTAATTAAATAATTTTTCGTCGCAATCGTGCTGGCGTCCACCGTGGGAGCCGCCGTGAGAGCCACCGCTGTGTGCCATCGACAATAATTGCATGCAACATAATTATAAGCCATTAAAGCACTTAAGCTCCCGGAAAACCAATGGGACCACCAAGGGAGCCGGACGGCCGGCCAGACGGACGGCGGGTGGGGCAGCTCGGGCGAATTGGTCGAGTCATGTTTGCATATGCATAATTATGATGAAAACACATTTAAATGCATTTAATCGGGCGTTCAGTCGGTCACCGGCTGCCCACTCGCCCGGCAGGTAGCTTATGGCCATGACCCCCTCAAAGGCTTTTAACGTTTATTGGTTTTTATTAAATATGCGAGAGCGTGACATACTATATGACCGGCCTGCCCGGCGTGCGCCTTCAACTGCCACTGCCCAGATCCCAGCAATCAAAAGGCATATTTAGTTAGAGGCAGCAGGGACAGCACTCTCTCTATTTATTGAGTTAAGCTGAAAAAAATCATTGATTTAATAATAATATTATGGAAATTCAAAAAAAATATAAATTGTATCTTTCGTATATCATGTTCGAGCTGATATTAAAATGAATGATGGTCTTCAATTTCTTTTTAAAAAATATATATTTACTACTTATAAAATAATATCCTTGACTATTCAGGGAAAATCAATTTATTTAGTTAAAAAACAAATTTTATAATTTTGTGCATTGAAAACTGCTTAGAATATAAAACAAATAAATAATTATTTCACACTTGCGTACGAAAATTAGATGAATAACTGATAACTGATGCTTATTAAATATTCAAACAATTGAAAATTAGTCAGAGATACCACACGAGAACGAGCTTATTTTGCCAGCAGCTTAAAACAATAAGCATAAAGTGAATAAATAAATAACTAAATATTGCAGTGACAGTTTGTAAAACTAAAAAAATAAAAATAAAGGGATTTGTGTCTTGTTCAATTAATATTCTGTTCAATTTTGACTATATTTCCGTTTTATAAATCAAAAATCTGTCTTCAAACCATGCCATGCTTCGATTTTTTTCTGAAACTACAACTACACTGGTGGCCAATTTAAGCGCCACGCCCACGCCACTGCCTGCAATGAAGCGTACTTGCAACTTCCCAGAGGATTCGCACGTTGACTTAATTAAAGTTGTACTCGGCAGGCGCGCAATCAACAAAAAAATGGCCCGTCCAAAAGGACCGCCAGCAAAGGCAACAAGAGCTAAAACACATGTGTGAAAACTGGCAAAGTAAATGGCCAAAACAAATTGCCAAAGTCGGAGCAGCAGAAACAGCATCAGCAGCAGCAGCAATGGGCGCAGTTTTGAATGCTGGGCAGGGTCGGGGGTTTTTTTTGGAGTACCCAAATGGCAATTTATAAAATCCTTTGAAGTGTCGAAAATCAGTAATTGTAGTCAAAGTGCAAATTGATTGCCAGCCAGACACACACTCAAACACAGTCACACAGCCACACACACACACACTCACACTGCGAGTTTTGAGTGTATTTGTGTGTGTGCCGAAAAATCAGTGTGCCAACCATGTTTTATTGAGTGTAATTTGTAGTTGCAAATTAATGGCCGCACTTCACTTTTAATTAAAACGCAGCAAGAGAAGAACTGAAATATCCGAAATGAAGAGGTTTCCTTGGATCAACGAACTTGAAATGCTCTCGAAGAAATAACAAATATTAATTAAACAATAAATTGAAATAAATCTAACTTAACTTAACTTAAAAATAAAAATAAAAATTCAGATATTTTTAAGATATCTTGAAATAATTAACATAATCTTGAATAACTATATACTATAAATATATATAGGAAAGTAGTATACCTTAATTAAAAATGATGGAAAAACATACGCTTAACTATTTCTATCAAAAAATTATAATGTTTATATATATTTTTTTGATATTTCTCTTACATTAAACCATTTTTGCAAGTTTCACCCTCTGAAGAACTATGTCCTTTGGTAGGGTACAATAAATTTCTAGCATGCCTAACAACTGGGCACAAAAAGCGTTTTGTAGTACAGTGTGGGGCTTAGAAAAGTGTAAGATAAGTAACTCAATTGCAGGTCGTGCAGGCGGGCGGGGTGTGCGGCGGGGTGTGCGTCTGCCTTTTGGGTTTTCCTTTGACTGCTTTTACAGCGTTCTTCTGTTGCTTAGTTTTCCTCATTCTTTTTCGCTTACCCTTTGCACTGTGCCCGTGGGGCTGGCACGTTTTGCCTTTGCTTAAGTGACTTCATAACCTCGAAAGTGGCTCCGGCTTTTTAGTGCAGCGTATGTGGCAGTGTGTGCGTGTGTCTCTGTGTGTGAGTGTGTGTCTGGCTGGCAGCTCAGGTGCTTTCCTGTAGCGCACAACACGCTCGCTGCTAAGTTGCATTTTTGAGCTGGTTTGTCGCCTGTTGCATAAAAGTGCTTTAAAGCATAAGTCGACTGCGACGGCGACGCCAACTGCGACTGCGACTGCGACTACAAAAGTTTTGAATAAATTTGCGCCGTTTGCCAGCGGCAACAACAACTAACTTTGCTGACTGACGAAGGGGCGGCGGGTGGCGTTGATATAGCTTTCGAGGCATCATCAATTTTGGTTTGAGAGACTCATCAATAAAACATAACAGCAGCAAATGGAGACACATGCGGCAATGCGCATGCAACTGGCTAAAGGATACAGCAACATCAAGGACTCCACTCAACGCTCTTCAGCGCTGCGGGACCAGCTGCTCCTGCGAATGGACAGATAAAAAACCCACACAAAAGCAGCGACAGCTAGTTTTTTAAACAAAAAACATTGTTTGAGACAAAACCAAAAAATTACCAATGCGAGCAATTGACAAACATTTTCGTTTTCTCTTTCTTATTGAATTTACAACTAGTTGCTAAAAGATTATTCAGAAAGTGGCAAGAATATTCAAAGTTTTACCATTCAAACCTCAACACACATGAAATTGTGTAACTGTTTTTTATAAACGACTAAAAGTAAAATCATTTTTATAATCTCTTTTAGTTAACTTACAATCAAATTCTAAATAATAACAAGAAGTAAAAGTCAAATTTTGAAATTTCTAATCATCATCATCATCATCATCAGCATCAATAATCTTTGTGAACTATAAACTGTTTAAGTTAAGGAAAAATAAATTAAAATCTTTATATGCACAACGTAAACATACTGAAACAAATTTGACGGGTCTAGTTTTTTATAGTTTAGGAGATATGCTTAAAGAACTGAGACAAAAAAGCGATAAATATCGATAATAAGAAAACGGAAAGATTTATCGATCTTTTGAAGCAAACTTAATATGGTATATACGAACCGAATGAGTCCAAGAACAGCTTTCTAGCTTTTGTAGTCTCTAAAATCGACGCTATAAACATAAGGCTACTGATGCTGATCAAGAATATATATACTTTATGGGGTCGGAGATGCTTCCTTCTGCATGTTACATACATTTGCACAAAATCATTAAACCCTTTTTACCCTTTTTTCAATGGGTTCAGGTTATAAAAACTGTATCGCATATCATCTGTTGTTTACGTCCCTGATTTAAATGCAGTCGTATAACAATTTATAGGTTATATAAGCAAATTTTGTTACCATTTTTAAAGATGATTTTAGTTTATGTAGGCCTCAAGAATAGAAAAAAAATAATTTCAAAAAAATCAAATCCAAACTCTACCTTGACTTATCCATACACCTGTCACCTGTCCAATGGTAACCACCCATCAACCCTTCTAAATGGCAGCTGGCAACGCCGCCGCGGACTCTCATGTGATTTGATTACGTTTGCACACATCCGACAGTTGTTGGTTTGGCAACGGCAACTGTTTTTCAGAAAACTTTCCTTGTCAACACTTGAAGTGGGCCGTGTTAAGTAACACGCTCTGGATCGGGATCGAGATCGGGATCAGGGGTTCGGTTCGGGTCGGGTGGGGTCGGTTCGGGGTCAGACAACAATGGCAGCTTGTAGCTGGGCTTTGTTATGGCCGCCTTGCAGTTGGCATGCGAGTGTGGGCTAGCTTTTTGGCTTTGGCACGGAGCCGCCTGCCTGGTTGGCTGGGCGCCAGAGAGCGAAGTCTTTGTCTGCTGCCAATTGAATTGAAACTTTATTTTTGTTAGCCTTCTGCTGTTGCGTACATTTGACCCCCATGTTAGCCCATAATAATATTCGTGATGGGTATGTGCAGCAGTTTCACAATGAAGCCCAGGAAGCCCATCACGCAGAAGCCCACGCAAGTGGCCAGCACAGCGCGCTGAAACTCTTGGCGATCCGGCTTTGTGCTGCGCTTGATCAGACGGCCCGACTCCTTGGAGAAGAGCAGCAGCGGCAGCAGGATGCGCATTAGCTGACCGCCGGCCAGCTGCCTACAGCTGGCGATTGATTTGAAATTGAGGCCCAGCTCCAGCAGCAGCTTGGTTAATCTAGGAAAGTTGCTGTGTCAAAATGAGCGTTGCTGGCTGTGCGAATCACCTACCCTGTCTTGTGCTTCTTCTTCTTCTTCGGCCGGCGGCGTCGGTGAAAACGCTGATCCATTCAAAAGTTCTGTCGTTACTTCTCTGTTGACTTGTGAGCCGTCTACAAAGCAACGCCTGCTCCCAATTTCTTACTCGGAATTAACACACCCCGCCCCCTTCGGATGGAGCTCAAATCTGTCGACAGTTTTCTTTCTTTTTAACTTTTCTCATTACAAAAGTTGTGCTATTTCTCTGCGCAGGCGGCCAAATAACACAAAAAAAAGGGTTAAATAAGCCACAAATTCGCCATTTCCAACTGGCAACTGCATTTTAAAACACGATTTTCCGTTCTTACTAGATATTTTCAGACCCAACTATTTGTATGCATTACAAAGAAAGTTACGAAACTTTAATATTTCAAATAAGTTGTAAATATAAATATGCTTTTTTGAGTATTTTCATTAAATTTTATTTGAAATACTTTGTAAAAATTAGACATCTTTAAAGATAATTTAATAAAAATAAGTATCTCTAACAAAAGTTGGCTTACTAAAATTTATGTATCATAAACTCAACTGTACATAAAATGCTTATTTAATAAGCTGATAAGCCAAATTTAACATTATACAGAGAAAGTAATTTATATGTGGGTTGTATCAAAATATAAAATGCAGGGTATATTAAATGATTTTATCAGAAGTTACAACTCTATAAATCTATATATCTATCCAAATATATTATAGGCCACAATATATATTTATATTAACGATAACAAGTTCTGAAACGTGGCCGAAAGACTCAAAACTGTTAAATTATTTGCTTTCATCATCAGCTGATGAAACCTGGATTTATATATGTACAAAATATATATATATACATTTATATAGCTGATTCCAAGCCACACAAAACGTCTTCCACTTCAGTCGATTCAAATATTGCTGCTTTGTTTCAACTTAATCTCTCTATTAATAAGGCATCTTACATGTTGGTCTTAGTATCGAACTGACAATTATTAATCTTGAGTATTATATAAATTACAATTGGGTCTTGTTCGTGTTGCTGCTGCTACTTAACCAAAGCAATTGCCAGCTAAGCACACATCGAACAGTGCACAGTCATTTGAGCTGAGAAGGGCGGTGGAAGGGTGTTTGGGGTCGGTCCCCAGATTACCCAGTTAATCAAACTTTATGCAAAGCCGCCTGCCGCCTTCCGCCCACAAAATGTACAGCAATTTGCTGGCACTGCACACAGATGCAAAGTTGATGCGGACAAACGGACAGAGGTCTTAAATGCTGCAATTTGTTTTGCTGCCGAATCATTGCTGTCTTCACCCGAAGCTTAACCAAATGCAGAGAATCATGTACCGCCGCCAGCTCCATTTCCAAAAATGTTGCAAGTGCCGCTGCTGCTGCTGCTGCTGCTGCTGCTGTTTGACATCCTTGGCTGGCTCGGTTGAGCTCCCAGGACAATTCACTGCGAAATTGCTAGACAAAACTGTGGCACACTAGGCGGCCGGAATGGCAACAACGATGCTCGTTATGTGTGCAGCACACAGCCTGCTGCTGCTGTCCCACCATCGGCTCAATCGACCTCATCTGTATGAACTGTATGAGCATTATTGTTGTGTGCCGGGATTTCATCGTCGCCATTGAGATTGAAAAATGTTAAAAAATTGCTTTTAAATGCCGCAAAATACAATTTATTATTCAACAGAGGCAAACGCCAAACACGGACACAATGTCTGTCTGGGGAGCGGGTGCAAATGGGGCGTGGATGGGGGCAAAGCCGTGCCTGTGGCTGATGCTGATGCTGAGGCTGAAGCGTGACACTGACTCTCCTTATATGTACGGCCGTAGTGAAGCTCAACTGTGTTTGGCTGCTTGGCAGTAAATTCAAATAAAGCACGCACACACACAATCACAGTGGAAAGCAATGGTAACCATTGTGACTGCAGTTGTTTTGTTTATTGCGCATACGCACTGTGCGCCGCAATCAGATAGAAACAGGCCAAAACCTTTTTTGTCAAACGATAATAAAGAAGCGCACTTCTATACAATAATAAATAAATACAAATTTCACACAATTTATGTTTTTTAAATTTCTGCAAACTTAAATATTAAAATTATTTTTTGAAGCGGAAATATTTGTTATTATTTTAAAAATTCAAAATAGCTGCAAGCTTTATTCTTTCCATCATATATTTAGTTTTGGGATTAAATATTTTTTTATTAAACATTAAATAATTTGGCTATTCCAATTGATTATACATATCCAAAGCCTTTAACAATCCATTCACTAACTCAAATTCTTGTCATAATTCAGCAAAATTTACGACCAGCTTAGGACTCCCACCCAAGCACACTTACACACCCACACACACAAAGACAGGGACACGCAAATTATTAACAACACAGTTGAACGAAAATGATTTAATTAAATTTATTTGCGCGCTAATGCCATTTGCCACAATGCCGCTGGGGCCAGCTGCTAACATCAAAAGACAGTCGAAATTAATCAGGCGCACACGCGGGCTGGCCCCGCCCACATGGCCAGCGCCTGCGGCACATATAATTGCATTAATTTATGTGTAAAAGCCACAGGAATTAAAAATAATAATATGTAATATGTATAATCAAAATATTCAAAATGCTGCTCACTCCCAGAAAGTTTTCAATATAAATTTTATGCCAGCTGTCAAGGGGCCAGGCAATTGGGTTGGCGGCCAGTGGGTGGCCGCTGGGTGCTGATGGGGACCTCGGGCTGTAAGCTGCTAACCAGTTGAAAGACTAATTTTCACATTTGGGCTGTAAACTCGTCCAGGAACAAGCTGCCCCCGTTGCCGCACCCGTCTTTCGCTGCTCGAGCTGAGCTGTAAATGCGAGGCTAATGCGTTGCGGGCTATCATTTGGCTGAGGTCTGGGGCGTTGACGTTTTGGGCGGTTAGGCGTTTTTGTTGGGCGTGGCTGGGCAGCCAATTTCATGGTTAAATGATTCAGAAACAGAATTACAAAATTAGCCGGCCCGTTAACACAATGTAATTAACTTTTGCGCGACCGCTCTCAATATATTTGATATTTATTTACCAGGCCCAAATGCCCCCCCGGGGTGCACTTTGCTGCCCGATGCCAGAGTTCGTTGACAACTTTGAAACTATAGAGTATCTCGCCAGCGATTCCAATTACCAAATTTCTATCGCACTCCCCAGCACTGGGCTCGGCTCGCATTCGACAACGGCAGCGCTTTTCAAAGGCAATTTGAAACAAATTTTATTGCCAAAGTTTCGAGCACATGGAAAATGGTTCAAGTGCCCCAAAAAGTTGCACTTGGCGCGTGCCTGCGCCCTGGCAGCTCACACAATTAGCCCTGGCTAACATTGAGCAAGTGTCCCATTCGACAGAAAGACACAAAATACCATTTAATGGGTGTGGCACATTAAAGTAACATCATATTTTCAAGTTTTCATCCAGGTTATTTTGGAATATAAAATACTTCAAATAATAATATATTGTAATATCAACTTTATTTTGATTTGTATATTAAGGATTTTTACTAACTAATTTCTTTTATTTTAAATAAATTTTAGACTTACTTTTTTTCTTCAATCTTTAAAAGCTTGCTAAAAAATACATTCGACTTGCAGTTACTAAAACCCATGTTTTAACATATACAGCTGCGAAAAAAATAATAGCACTACTACAACACATTTTGTTTTTTACGAAAAAAAAAGCAACTACTGTTGCGATTTTTTCAAATATTTATTTTTTTTGTATTGTTTAGTAATCCCCATAAACAAAAACTGCATGCCCGCTCTTCA
>SCDT01000297.1:59666-71813 GCA_004143765.1 Drosophila melanica
ATAAAAAGGATATTTGATGGAAAAACTTACAGAGAAGTTGGTGAAATTATAGGATGCTTCAAAAAAATGATTAAAAACGCCTTAAACATTGAAAAAAAATTTAAACACGCGGACAAAAACGATCCATGACCCCTCATCGTGTCAAAAGACTGATTCGCCAGAGCAAGAAGGATCTCTTTAAGTCTGCTACCGAGCTTAAAAAAGAGCCTAAAATAAATGCGACGGATCAAACAGTTCGTAAATATCTCAGGCAACATAACCTAAAAGTCTGCAGCCCAAGAAAGGTTCCACTTTTAAATGCGACACACATGACAAAGCGCATTAAGTTTGCCAGGGATCATGCAAATTGGACATCCCAACAATGGAGGAATATTTTATGGTCAGATGAGTGCAAAGTGGTTATATTTGGTGGAAATGGATCTCGATAATGCGTTAGACTCCCAAGAAACACAGAGTACAAGCCTCAGTACACTGCAAAGACCATTAAGCATGGAGGGTTTTCAGTTATGGAATGGGCCTGTTTCTCCTACTATGGAGTAGGTGCCATACTTTGGATAAAAACCATAATGGATCAGCACGTGTACATGGATATCATGGAGAAAGTTGTACTACCCTTTGCAGAATACGAAATGCCGCTCTTGTGGGTCTCTTGTGGGTCTTACATCAGGACAATGACCCTAAACACACCAGCAAGAGAGCAAATGAAAGGTTCAGGACAAACTGTGTGAACATTTTGGGTGGCCTGCCCAGTCGCCTGACCTGAATCTAATTGAAAGTCTGTGGTCTGATGTCAAGAAGGCAGTTACTGCTTCCAATCCAACCAATATTGGATCTCTATTGGAAGTAATTACCGCATCCTGGTCCCCTACAACGATGCCAGGACCTTATTGATTCCATGCCGGGACGCTGCGCAGCTGTTATTGGCAATAAAGGCCACTGCACTAAATATTAAATATTATTGTTTAATGAATTAGTTACTTATTAGTCTTTTTTTTATTTATTTTTATTTTTTATTTATTATTTTTTTCGCCTAATTTTATCAATTTTAATAAAGTTCCTTAAATAGCTTTAAAACGGTACAAAGAAGGGTGATTTTTTTTTAGTCCACGGTTTGTCTGAGTTTTCCATTTCTAAAAATGTGTTCCAAGTTTCCTTAAAATTAAATATGTGAGTTGGGCAACTATTTAAAAATTGCGTGTGGTGTGCTATTATTTAGTTCGCAACTGTATATTTTATCGATTTGCGATTTGAGGTGTATAGACATGTTATCGTATTGCCATCCTCCCAGTGGGCGTGGCACAAAAATCTTAAAACTTAGTCCGAAGAAGATAACTACAAGTATATATCCAAAGTTTCAAGTCTCTGTCTTCAATAGCGCCGTAAAAGTTGCGTTCATCCGGACGGACAAACGGACAGCATGACGGACATTGCACAAACCCAATAAAACTAGTTTCACTTCATGAACGAGTATTAAAGAAAAACTTCTTTATAACCCATTTTTAAGAAGTAAAAATAAAAAAAACAATAACAAATTTTACACTACTACAAGTGAAAGGATAGAGATTTATATTAGAGATAAACTGGACAGCTAAGAAAGAAACGAAAGGCCGCCCGCCAGTGCAGTTTTCACTGCGCACAATGTACATATATATGTGGCGACAGGTGTACTTACCAGGACATTAGCATCACCATGCCCACCGCAACGGCAGCGCCTTGCAGCGTTAGCCTCGAGGGTCGTGGAATTTGAAACATGATTTGTTGGGTTTTGTTTTTGTTTATCTTTTATTTGGTCTGTGTTTCGTTTTTATCGCAGCCTGCTGCTATTACGTTTGTGCTTTACAGCTGATAATGATAGTTTGATTTTGTGTCTTGATTTAACACTGAATTTCCGTTAGGTTAGGTTAGTTTCAATCGATGATTAGCGATCAGCTGTGCGCGCATAGGCACCGTTACAACCTGCCTACTTGCACTTCACCACTGAATGCGCCAGAAAAGCGAAATATATGTCAATTCGCAACGGGGCACTGAGCCAACTTGATTTTCCGGCCGCGTCTGCTGCTGCGTAGAAATGAAATATTGCTGCATGAAAACAAAAATATGGCAATTTACCAAAAATAAATGCAAACGAAAAGTCCAAAAATTAAAAACAATCTTGTTGTTCATATTATTAAAATCATTATAATACTCTACTACTATATTATAAACTTGCCAAGAAATCTGTTACGTATTACGCCAGACCCAAAAAAAAAACAATTTTTCCTTTCATGTTTTGTACCCATCAAATTTACTGGACATTACTGGTTTTACTAAGATTAAAACAGAAAAGCATTTACACTCTCCATATATTCTAATATATATTTGATGTGACACACATTTCTAATATCAATAAACAAAAATTTTAAGCCTTGGTTCTTGGAAAACTGCGAATATTATGAGAGCTACAAATATCTTAAGGCAACAATATACATACATCTTTACAAATAACAAAATTTTTTAAATAACGATAAATACCCATTTCTTTGGTCTACGTGTTTTTTTTTGGAAAAATCTCGGAAATTATGACTTATATGATACACAAAATTTAATATGTATGCTTTCATGAGGCATTTAAAAGTTAATATTAATCATTTTATCGATAACTTTCTCCACTTTGATATTAATTTATTTTTTTCAAATCGCAGGAGCTTTACAAAAATAACGAATATTTAACTGCCTGAGCAATAAAGGAAAAACCATGTTTAAGAGGCATTATTTTTCTTTTTGGTGCATTCAGACGCTTATTACAATCATTAAAGCGACTGAAAATTAAAAAAAAAAATGTGTTTCTATGCCTACATATATTAATTATAACGATATTCTGTTAAGATGGATACAGGGTATCAGCTGATTGGACAAGAGAGGTCTCACTTCATTGTTATTATTATTGTGCATCAAAATGGGACAAAAACAACGAAGTTTGTATTTTATAGGGCACTTGCAGATGTTTTCAATGTTCGTCATCGCCTTGGCCATGGAAATAAATATCACCAATTTCCATTAAAAGGCATAAACGTCGCTGTTTAAGTCACCGAAAGCGCAATACCCTCTTTTCAGAGTTATAAATGCTAAGGTTGGAATCTGAACCTTCTGGAATGGTCACCGACGAGAGGGTATAGCAATAATAATAATATCCTAAAAATCCATATTAAGGGTCATTAAATAAGTGGAAAATATCGATTTTTGGTACGTGACAAAAACCATTACTTTTCTAAGGCGATATCCCATTACATAATACCAAATACTATAGGCCACAGACTTTAAAAACATTAAAACACGGAAGAAAAAAAGAAAACAAAAAATTCTGAAACAAAAACCATTACAAAAAACTAAAATATTATTTTTTTTTTTGAGAAAAGTATAAAAAAACGACAAGCACAAAGAAACAGAAACTGCGTTTCAGCTGCTGCTGGCCAAAATACAGTCGCATATTATATATTGCGTCTTCCTTAAAGGACTCCAAAAAGTATTTAATATCGTAGATTAAAAACATTTCTGCGCTCTGTATTTTACGGTTGGAACGCGGAACGTGTAACATCGAGCACAGCTTAAGATCAGTGGCGTTTTTTGTTTTTTTTTTTCTCTTTTTCGATTCGCTGCGACGCCGGCAGCCTGTGAAAGAAATATAGAGATTGCCAAAATGAGCATAAGCGTTGCCAGTCAACAGCAAATGGAGAGTATTGTAAGTGAAGTTGTGATAGTAATAATAATAACAAAAACAAAGCCAACTAACACAAAAGCGTAAAAAGAGAGGGCGAAAACAAAAACGGCAAAGTTGTTTGGCCTTCGATGTCTTTTCAATTGCGTCGCAGAATATACATACATACATTTACATACACATGTATGTATTGAATGTGTGTATATTTAAAGCCAGTGTGCGTATATATAGTATTTATATAATATATATTTTTTAAGCGTATATAGTTGGTGCTTGTTGTTGTCGTCATTCTTCTAGTACTCTATTTTGTTTGTGTAATTAAATACAATTGTACGTACTTAAGTACATAAAGTAAGCAGCGCAAAAAAGGCAAATGGCCAGTCAAGTGACAAAGGCAAAGAGTGCAAAAATAAAAACCAAGACAAGAGAAAAAATTATGATGACACACTGAAAGACGCCTCCCTTTGGCAGAAACTGAAACGCAGTTACAGCTCACTTCTAACCATAAAAAGGCCAGCTGCTCTGGATAACAACACAAACCTAAACACAAATATATGCATTTATATATATATATTTATATATTCATATACAGAAACATGCACAAGGCTATGTTTGGCTGTAGTTCTCGAATTATTTAATTTTATAATTTGCACATACACACATGGGCAAAAATCGCCTGGAGCAGACAGCGCGCAACAGCACAAACAAAAACAGCGAATAAAACGCGTAAATATAGGGACCGTGTGGAGGGAATAGTCGTGTCGATGGTGGTTGTCAGCGGAGAGGGCAGTGCGTCCTTCTGCGAGACAGTTTTTTTTACTTTACTTTTGGCACCCACACGACCAGTTAATATACGTTCGATTTCTTAATGAGGTTTGCTCGTCACTATTGTGTGCCTGCTTGGTTCGTTTTCTTAACGGCACAATAAACAAACAAAACAAAAATTTATAATAAACAACGCTGCTGCAACGAAACGCGCAAATGCTATGTTGCACTGATGTTAACCTGCTGTTCGACTGATTGATATATCGACATTTCGATAACTGCCTTTCGATAATCACCTTATCTCTGGTCGGCGCATATGTTGGTGAACTTGTGCCAGCACTAATTGAGCGCGCTGCTCGTCAGAGCTGTCCACTTGTTGAATTGTAAATTGAATTGAAAAACTCAAACAAGCTGGCAGGTTCACGCAACAAAGTGAAACCGAAAAGCAAACGCCAAACAAACTTTTAACTTTTTGTTATTTTTCATTTTTGTATATCTATTTTTTATTTGCTGATTTGTTGTTCGGTCCGGCTGTGCCAGCAGAGGTCGTTCGTGGTTGGCAGTTGCCCTTGAAATTGTCATAGCAACGGAAACACAACAAATGAATTGTTAGGTTTTTTTTAACATTGCTTTTGGGTCGCGTTTCTCGCTCAAAAGGCAGGCTAGCAAAAATCGTTTGGTATTTGTTTTTTTTTTTTTTTGGTTTTGTGTAACAGAACATTCCAAATTCCAAGTGCGCACACACAGATATGGACACGGATAATGTGAGGTGGGTTGTTCAATTAGCGCCCAAAATGGTTTCAAGTTTTATTCTGCTTGGCTAAATGTACAGCTTGGCCATGGATATGCTGCGTGCTGCCACAGAACAGAATGAGGCTACATCAATGACAAACAGCAACACACCCAATGTCAATCCCTATCAGCTGGCAGCGCCGACAGAGTACGTGTCCCAGTTCCGCATCGATGGCCGTGCTATATTGCCGCCCCTGGTGAGTAGCTAAAATGGGGTTTGATTACGGGCGTGTCGTCACTGAAGCATGAATCCCAACCAGATGACAGCGGAAAAGCGACGCCAGATGCAGCAACTGCGTCAGCGAGCTCAGGAGCTGGAGGCCAAGTACAAGCAGGCTCATGCCGTCAAATCAACATCGACGCTACACAAACCAGAAGTTGCTGCCTCCGACAGCAAAAGCAGCAGCAGCAACAGTAGCAACAATAGCAGCAGTAGCAGCTGTGAATTAAACGATAGCAACATGAAAAACACGCAGCGGTTGTCACAGCTGCAGCAAACAAAAACATTCATCTATGACAGCACACGCCAACAGCAACAAAGCCAGCTGGAGCTGGAGGATCAGCTAAACAATTTGCCGCGCAGTCGTCCCCTTACGCTGGTCATCGAGCCAAAAAGTGGGTCGGATACTGGCATTATACCCACCATTTGCGTTAACCCACCCACGCCGCAGCGTGACCAGCACCCAGTATACTCAACTGCAAGTCCATCGCCATCACCTTCTTCAATACCGGCCAGTTGCAGTCGCCCGCTGAGCACAAACCACCGCAAGCTGAACAACATTACCAGCCGCATACTCCAGTTTGAACGAACTGGGCTGGGAAAAAGGACGTCGCTGCAGCCTCAGCCAGCCAAGTTCCTGTGGCAGAATGAGGCGCTCATTGCTGTGGCGGATAAGCGGATGCTGCGCTCAAGCACCAGTCCCGCGCTAAGCGCTGGTCAAGTGAATGCGACGCAATTGCATCGTTCCCACTCATTCACGCTGGATGAGCCGTCGCAGGCGCTTGTCGAACACATGCAACGGGAAGGCAAGCAACCGCCTCCATCAACGTTAAAGGCGAATGCTGACATTGGACAAACCCCGCCACGATGCCGCTTTGCGCTGCCAGCGAACGTTTCGTGCTGCTCGTCAGCGCAGAGCTTGGCGCATCTGCGGCGCGACACCATCGAGTCCAAGGCTAAGCAAGTTCAGCGAAGTGCCAGCACCAGCTGTGTCCATGCGATTACGTCGCCAGCGTCGCCAAGGCGGCAACAGCTACACCAACAGCAGCAGCAGCAGTTGGAGCAGCTATTACAACGTGCTCTGCACGAAACAAATGGCGTGCTGGCGAAGCATGGGCAGAAGGATCGCAAGCTGGCGTTAGCCAAGCGACAGATGTTTAAGGATATTAAGAGTGCACATCGCGATCGCTTTCAGCAGCTGGTGCAGTACCAGCACGAGGAGCAGCGTCGCATGCAGCTGGAATTCGATCGCCAGCAAAAATTTTTAATCGAACAGATTTGTGCTGAGATAAATGTGTCCGTGTATGCACATGAGCCGCTCATCAGTGCGGCTAGTCCAAGCGGAATCTCCGAGTACACAAGCACCGATGATTTGCCGACGCCGTCACCGTCCTCGCCAACAAATACGATGACGCTCAATTCATTGAACTCGACACCGCAACATTATGCGCAAACAGATGAGTGTGTATTGGACAAGGATGCGACTGCACGCAAGCGGCTATTTGAACTAGACGACGATTCCGAGGAGCTATCTGAGCTGCTGCCCCTACAGAGTACCTCGAGCTCGCCAAGATCTGTGTCACTACCCAACAGGAATACGAACAGCAGCAAAATAAAAAAACCTGTGCAGCGAAGCCACGAAAAGTCGCCCATATCCAAGAAGGCAACCATTCCAGTGCCGGCAGGCAAGTCAGCGCCGACCAGAAGAGTTACCAACAAGACGACTGCGACGCCGGCGACCAAAACAAATTCGCGCAACCAGCAACAGACGCAACAGCGCCGCAATGCCTCGCCCAGCCGCCAGACAGTAAGTAGTCTCTGCGCCCACAGTTGGGCAACCACAATGCTAACCCTGTTTCTCTTCCTTCTCCATCTGTCTTGCTCTCTTGCGATTAATCAGCAGCGCTTTGTTGCCAAGAAATAATTGATAAATAAATCGAAGCCAAGCAAGTGCCTTAACCCCCAACATTGGACAATCTCTGGAAACCAATATACATATATTTTCCAAGCATATCAAACGTTTCCCTTACGATTGTTTAATAAAGAAAAATACAAAAAAGGCAAATAACACAACCAGAGCTAACTAACATTAACTAACAAACACCAGTCGCAATCTATTTTACTTCTAATAATATTATGTCTGCTCTATGCCAGCTGTCGGTGGTCGAGCCTGAGACGCAGCGACGTCGCATAGCCGCAACGGTGCTCAATGCCGCCACACGGGGTTTTCTGGTGCGGCGCCTATTTCGGACGGAGCAAGTGCAGCGTATTGTACAAACCATACGCGATACGCTCATCTTTGTGCTCAATCTGCATCTGGAGTCGTGCAGCAACAGCCTCGAGCATGAGGAGCCGGCCAATATACGCCTCAAGGCGCGTCTGTTGCAGCAGGTGATAGTTGTTTTATCAATTGCATTAACTTCTTTATAAACCCTCCTCAATTTTTTGCCACCTCCAGCTGTGCTCGGCCAGTCGCACTCTGCACCTGATCTTTTTCCAAACGAGCATCAAGGAGCGCATGGAGATTATTGCGCGGGATCGCAAACGCATCAAGACAAAACTTTTGGCCATACATGTCAAGCATCGCCACTAGATTATCCTCGGATTTGGATTCCCGATCGCTACTCCGAATTGAAACACATCAACTTCGATCACATCACGTTCAATTAACTCGCTTAACGGCAAATGTGTTTAAACTCGAATACAATAAACTATATACTATTTCGCCTTGTAATTTAAGATATAGATTTCTGTACTTGGGATTTAAAAAAAACAACAAAATATTTCAAAATGACACCAAATACTATTAAACTGAAAATGTGTCTATTGTTCTGTCTCTAGACAGTTTGAATATTTTACATCCCTTAATTCTTTGTCTGTTCTATCTTTTTTAAAGAAAAAAAATTATTCAATTGATTTCAAATTTCAAAAAATTTCAAAAAAACTTTTTATTTTGTTTGCAGTCTGGAAGAAATAATAGGATATTCCCAAATATACCGTATACATAAGGATAATTCGAATAATTCATTTTTGTAAATAAAAAAAATGTTTTTTGAAAAATATTTGAAGTAATGATTTTAATTCAATAAAGGCTTTTAATATAAATTTCAACTAAATGTGCCCTTTGAGTGGTACTTAACTTCCTAAAAATAATAGAGAACATAAAATAGAGTCCGACTGAAACGAATATATGTCATTACTGCATTATATGCACTGAGTATAAAAGAACACTCAATCATATTTTGACATAATACTTTTTATTTGCAGCCCACGGAAACTTGAAGAGGTCGTCCTTTGAGTATTCGGCAGTTCGTTTAAATCTTATTGCGATGCTAACATTTGTCAGTGTATACATAGCTACATACACATATTTAATCAGCATCGGATTAATCGGCAGGCACAAGGCAGAAGTTTTTTAAAAAGTTGATAGCACATAACCGGAGGAGATACACATATATTCTTAAATTGCATACACAAATACAGACGCGTTTACAAAAAATACGCATATATATAAGTATATGATAATTGTATTGGTATAATTGCATATGTTTAACATTATTTCTGTACCACAACACTAGACATGCAAGCAACAAGATGCCAAGTAAATATGAGTTGTAGCACACGCGTGCCTAACATATACGTTCGTATAAGTACTTATGTATGTATGTTTAGTATATGTGTGTACATACATATATTTATATTAAATATAAAATTAACTAATTATGTTAGAAAAAGCATACAAGTTCTAAGCCAATGCCGCGCCGTCGCAGTTTGCTCTTTTTCTTCTGTTGTTGGTGTTTTCATTTCTTTGTGGTGTTCCTGTTCCCGTTTCCGTTCCCCAAACTAGCTTATGCGAAGCTGCAACACGAATTGGTCTTTTTCGCTGTCTTATAGAAGGCCTTGCTCTGCATGGACAGCTGCTCAGATTTGGTGACCATATCCTCAAGCTTCTCGCCACGCTCCAGCACAGATTCTATTGTGTTCTTTAGTATAATTTTGGTTTCATCCAAATCGGTTTGCATTTTCGTCAGGGGATCAGCTTCCTTGGGGTCCTGGTATCTGACCAAAAATGCCGGCAACGTATCAAACGTAATCGTTGCTTCCGTTCCGTTAACCCATTGATCGGCGGATACCTTGGCCGTGAAGTCATCGAGGATTTTTGTAATTAGCGTGTGCGCCACACGATGCGGGTATTCGTGATCGGCGATAAGAACGCCAGCCAAATTATCAGCACGCACATAAACATGGCACATGTACGCATCCTGTTTGACAGACTGTCGCAGCGCCGGCTGAGTGCGTTCCACAATTGTCTTCGAGGCGAAGCTGTGCGAGAGGGGGGCAAATCGAATATACAAACATATGTGGTACATGGGGGCAAATTGCGCCGTCGCCATACTCACGTCATGAACTCATTGACCGTGCCACGTTGGAAAAATGAAAAGGACTGCAAGTCAGACGTTGTTTTCAATAAACGCGCTTCGCTGGCACCCTTGTAAAAGACACTCAGCGTGAAAAGCCTCACCATATTTTACGATTTCTGTGCGGTGCTTTAGAATGAATGGGAGTTACACTATTCGATTGCGGTGCGAAGCTGCTAATATTATTTTCGGCTGCGTTCACTTGATATATTCCAGGTGGGTGTCGTTTAAGTCGCACACGTTTTAAATATTGGTATAAATAATAATTGTTGAACAACTTGATTTGTTTAATGCGCTCGTTAGCTTTGTGTAAGTGTGTGACAGCTAGTGGAGTATATCGATAGCAATACGATAACGATATTTAACGATAGTGTATTGGCACTAATACCTTGATATCGATACTTTTCAACACTGCTGTGCTTGTTTCTCTCGATTTTTGTCTCCTCATCCCACCATAATACAAAATCATAACTCTCTTTATCTAAAGCTGTACATTATTTGAAGTACATGTGCACATATTATATATGTATTCTTCTAATCTCACTAAAGATATATTAACAATGGTAACACGACTAATTTGGAGCACTGCCAATGGTAACAGGCGCATTGGGCGACTCCTTTTGCTTTAAACTTTTCTCAAAACGCTCGAATTCCTTATTTGCCATTTTGTCCGCATCATCGAAGACCTGCTCAACGGACTCTACTTCCGGTATATAGAATTGAAGCATATTTTGCACTCCATTCTTCAACGTAACAATGGAACTGGGACACGATGAGCACGAGCCCTGCATTTTCAACTTAACAATGCCGTTCTCGTAGCCCATAAAAACAATATCGCCGCCGTCCTCTTGTACTGTTGGTCGTATGCGCGTATCCAACAGTTCTTTGATCATCATAACCGTCTCATCGTCGTCCTCTAGGATTTCGGTATCTGCATTGGGCCGTGCCTCGTGCAGAATGGGTAAGCCGCTGGCAAAGAAGTCCATGATGACGGCAAAGACTTCTGGCTTTATGAGACCCCATTCGCTATTCTCCTCCTTAGAAATAGTAATGAAATCAGAGCCAAAGAACACAGCACGGACGCCTTCCACGCGAAACAATAACTTGGCTGCAACGAAATGAGCAATTAATCAGATGAAAACTAAAGCCAAAGAGCGCGACTTACCCAACGGACTACAATGAGCCGCCGTGCCACTGGGAAAGTCATACGTATTCCCTTTGCCCAGCACTTCGACGCCGGGCAAGAACTTCAAGCTGTCTGGATTCGGAGTGTCCTGTGTCTGAATGAACATATTGCGCTTCGCCATGTGTCCCACAACTGGTACCCCGGCCAATTTCTGCCCGAACACGGGTTGCTTTGCTAACCCGCCAGCAAGCGTCGAATATGCGTTACGTGCAGACACAGCCGATGCCGACCCTGCGCTGTGTAAGGTGTAGTCTCTCCTTGCATGTTGAGAACTTGCGGCGTAATTACAGTAGAGGTTAATTTCAATTGTAGAGCAATTGTAAATAGCTACGTACATTATTTGATTTGCACCAAGGCGTGTATTACGCAAAGTGTTTTTAGCTACGCATGAAATTAATTTCGACATAGCGTATGTAACTTTAGTTGGAATCGATATATACTAACAATACATCAGCTGTTATGTCCAAAGCTGCCACCCATATTTAAAATAGTTGTAGCTACGTCAATTGTCGTTAAAACGATACTTTGAAGAGTAACCTTTTCAATTGTCACTTTTACGATGTAGTTCTCGTTTTAACCCTATGCTTTAATCGATATATATGTATACTAATTCACTAACTGTGCATTAGCTGTTGTGCGTTGCCACCTTGCTCCAAAATATTTGTACATACATATTTTTATACTCGTTCACGAAGTGAAAAGAGTATATTGGTTTTGTGCAATGTCCGTCTTGCTGTCCGTATGAACGCAATTATTTTCGCCGCTATTGAAGCTAGAGACTTGAAATTTTGGATATATACTCGTGTGTACCCGCGTCAGATAAAGTGTTAAGGATTTTTGGGACCTTGATATCCCGGCTACGCCCACTATAACGCCCCCCAGCGCCCCGCTTTCAAAAATCGGATATGCATATATCTCACACAGTTTTTGAGCTAGAGTCACCAAATTTTGCATATACATTGCAGGAATGCTCTCCCAAATATTAAAAAAAAAGTTTTTTGGCCACACCCTCTCCCGCCCCCATAATCGCGAAAACCGATAAACCTGAAAGGTCAAATCGATAAGTGTTGCA